>JAWLRI010000241.1:154912-199166 GCA_034781795.1 Crypturellus tataupa
CGTCGCTCGCCCTGCGGGTGGAATTAGGCAGCCCCACGTTCTGGCAGAGCGAAAAGAGAGCCCACACGAAGCAGCACACGTGGAGCACCACGACGGGCCGCGGGCCCCGCAGCGCCTCTACGCCGGCCCGCCGCTGCATGGCGGCCCGCGGCGCCGCCGGCGAGCAGGGCTACATCCGCACCGTGCTGGGCCAGCAGATCCTGCGCGAGCTGGACAGCTCCAGCCTGGCGCTGCCCTCCGACGCGCGCCTCAAGCTCACGGGCGGCCGCGCCGGCGAGGAGAAGACGCTGCGGCTCCAGCGGCAGCTCCAGCAGACGCTGGCCAGGAAGAGCAGGGGCTCCCTGGTGAACGGTGAGTGCCCGCCCCGGGACGGCATGGGACAGGACGGGACGGAAGGGAACGGGACGGGACGGCGCGGGACGGCGCGGGACGGCGGTTCCCTCCTCACCCCGGCCGGCTTGAACCGACCGCGCCCCGCGGCGCCCAACGGCTCCCAACGGCTCCCAACGGCCGCCGGGTGCCGCAGCCGTTGGGTCGCGCCCCGCGCCAACACCCCCGCTTGACACCCGTTTCGTACAAGTCGTTTCCCTTCTCAGCGCCTGTCATAAAACTCTGAGCTCTGTTGTGCTTCCCCCCCACCCCTTCTTTTTCAAGTGAACTAGTTGTTTCTCCCTCCGGGCCACTCCAGGCTGTGTGAGAGAAGAGTTGAGGCTCAACTCTCCCAAACCCGTAACCGTTTTAATGTGCTTACTTTAGAAAGCTTAGTTTTACCCACAGGCACTTGTTCGCTAAATTAAATGGGAAGAAATGTCGGGAATGGTTTTCCGTATTTTTACCAGGAGGTAGAAGAAAATTAACTAACAGGAGCTCTGGCAAAGTAATCCTGGGGATTTTCCTTATTTTTACCAAGAGGTAGAAGAAAATGAAGTAAAAGGAGCTCTGGCAAAGTAACCCTGGGAGAGGCGTAAACAGGAAACCGAATGATAACGCTGCCGAACTCTTTATTTGCCCTGTTCATTGATGTGCGCAAAACAAATCGAAGTCAACAGCTTTTACGCTCTTGCAGGCAGCAGGCCCGATCCTTATAGGGTTTATAGGTTCACTGTGCAGGGATACCTGTCCTGCAGCAGGGTGCAGGCCCTGGGGGGTGACTTTGTCAGCTGCCGAGGGCCTCAGGCAAGCTCTGATTGTTCGTCTTAAACACAGGATTAATAGCGAAGAGATACATTGTTTCTAAAGTAAGTCCAATCTGAATACATATATATATATCCATAAAACTTTGCTCCTGTTTTTAGGAGCATGATACAAATGCTTTAGAGATTATTACACCTTGTTGCTCAGTTGTCATTATGGAAACTGTAACTTTAAAAAAAAAGAGTAGAAAGTTTTTTTTTTCACATTTATAAATATGCTTCACTCATCTGTCTTGTCAGGCAGAAGAATGTTTCCTTGTACTTTAGCTGGCTTCCATCTGACAAACACCTCATGGCTAAAAATGAATACAATGCAGACATGGACATACTCAGAAAAATTAGGAGCATGAATCACATAAGCAAGTATGTGCAGCTCAGCAGTGTGCAGGTACACATGCAAGTCCTCAGGCCAGAAGGTCTTATTTGAACAAGTTTCTTAAAGATTTTTAGAGTAACTTCTTTTTTTTTTTTTTTTTTTTTTTTTTTTCCTGATACTAGAGAGGGACTCTCTGGAAAAAAAAAAAACATTTTTTTGAGCAACAGTTAATGAATGAGATGATGTCATAAAGCTGAGATACTGTCTCTAAACCCTGCATCAAAATCTTAGAAGAGAAGTTCTAGTCCTCCTATCCCCTCTTAACTTCTCTGGGACACATTAACGAAGCTGATGGATTAGGGGATAGTTGTCTTAGTTAACTTTGTTTTTCTAAAGGTCAAGCATTTGGGCACTTCGCATTTCTGAGACACCAGTACTTCTGCGCTTCAGAAATAGGAGTTGCAAATCATGTCTGTAACATGCAGTGTTCGTGTACAAAAGGACTTGCTATTTTTCTTGTACCCGATTCATTGTGCATTTTTAGTTTTACTGCAAAACTCAGGAAAAAGATGGAACTAGAATGTATTCCGTATATAAATAAATGTTTTTATTTATATACACACAATACTTATTTATATGCATGCAATATATAGATATGTCTATGTATCCATCTGTATCTCCATGTGTCAAATGCCTGAATGTGTTCAAAATGTTGATTTTCCTGAAAAAACGTATGAATGTCTTTTTGTAAATCCAGATGTTTTTTTTCCATGGAAAACTTATATTTTATATAAGTTATCATTTTTTTAAAAAAGCACTATCTTAAAAGCAAAAAATACCACTTCACAAAGTTATAATGTTTTTCCAGATACTTTCAGCTAGAGCTTTAACCCATATTGTTGGAAGTCGCAGGGAAAACTATATAAAGATTTAAAAGGAGCTGGTCCCTGCGATACAACTGTCCTATCAGTAGAAGTATTTCAGACCCTGTTCAGCAAGGTACTTAGCACATACCTAACTAGAGCACTCACATACATGCCTAAAATTAGACAAGCACATAACCACTGGGTATAAAAAATCAGTGGTAATAAAGGTCTTAGGCAGCCTACTTTGTGTTGCCATCCACAGATGGCAACGGAACTTTTGAAGCACAAGGTGTACACTATCAGGCAGCATAATTTCTACGTAAAGTTTCAATTTAAATATGGCTGCTTAGATTTACCCATTATCTTATAATGGAAAAGCACCTTTTTGCCTTCCTCAGTTATATTGTTAGCTGTTTTATGCCATTTTTCTCCCTTTTTTGTTCTTTTAAAATGTATTCCTTCTTTCTTTCTATAGTGGAAATTCAGGTCATCTGCAGATTTATGCTTTGAGGATTCCTCCAGCTGCAAAATGTTTAAAATTATGTGCTGCCTCAAATTGTTTTAAAACATTGTCAAACCTTTTCAAAGCACTAGTTTGCCAAGAGTGGCAACTTCTCCAATTTATCAGTTGCTATATCTTTACAAGTTAAAGATTATGCCACCCGGAAGTAAATGTGAGCCACTAAAGCAGTCAAATTTCTGAATGCTATTTAAAAATAGCATTGGAATTGTATATAGTTCAGAAAACCAGTGTTTTCCAGTGTTTTACATATATATCATTGATAATTTCATGTGTAGTGTAAGAGTTGATAAAACCATACAAGTTTCCGGTTGCACTTGCGCCTGATCTTGTTCTCTCTGAGTTTTGGTTGGCTTTAAATTCTTTTGTGATAGTCGCGTTTCTTTAGTGTAATGCCTGGACCAAAGTCTGCCTTCCTGTACAATCTTCTCAGTTTTGCTGCAGAAAAAGAGGGCAGAATTTAGTAATACATGTTACAAAACCAAAAAGCCTGGTAAACTGCTGCCTGTGTGAAGATACTTACTCTGACACAAGTTTGTGTTTATGAAAAACAACAAAATTTATGAGATTTCCAAATCAACAGTATTAGGCAGTTTCTAGCTTTATTTATTCCTTACATTTCTTCATTTTTAAAATTTGTAATAGTATTTTTCTTAATTTTTTTAGAGATTTTGACGAAGCTTATCACTTCATAGTGTTTTTCTTGTATTTTTGTAGAAAAAATAGGAAAAAAAATGTTTTTTGGTTACTTCTACTTCTTGTTGGTATCATTAAATTCTTCATCTCCACTTCCTAGCCAGAAGAGGTCTTTTTCCCTTAATTGCAAGCACTTGAATAAATGGGCACTGACAAGTGCAGAGTACAGAATGTTAGAAAAAAAAAGTCCTTTGGGTTGCATTGGCAGAGCAGTGAAAGGGCAGGAGCAGAAAGGAGGCTTGTTCACCTCCAGATTGAGTGTTTCAATGATTCAGACTCAGTTAAAATGCCACCATCTAAGTCCATGAGTGGTGGTATATGAAAGAGAGTTAAAAGATGACAAACCAGGAACACAGAACACAGTGAGTCTCTGGTGAGAATGTTATTACCCCTCTGAGCATTACTGGGCAATAGGTATTCAATAAGTGGGCACTTAGCATACATGAAAATGCCACAATCTTTCTATTTACAGGATACAATTCTGTTGATCCCTGCAATGTGAGGTTTAAACCCAAATAATGTTTTTTTTTTCTGGTGGTAAAAGCGCTGGAAAAGACTCATAACTGAGATATAGCAGTATACAGAATTAAAAATGGATCTGATACACCTAACTCCACTACAGAGACTAATTGTCTTCTTCTTAAATCGTGTAACTTAGGCACACATATCGTCTTCATGATTTTTGAAGGCACATCACCCAGGGGATTGATATGATTGCAGTGGTGCCTAATACAGTCGGTAATCACCCTGGAGGAGTTTTCAAGGCTGCTAGAGGTACTTGACATATTGCAAATAAAGAAACAAAGGAGGTTTAAGAAGAGTCGCTGTGAAAATAGATAGGATCTTCTTCTCAGATCTCTTCAGTCTCCTTCCTTATAGTGTAAATATTTTCTCAGCATTTTATCATAATTGTTGGAATATCTTTGTATGACTTTTATTTTGGCTGTGAGGAAGCTTGAAGAGATTTTAGTTTTCCTCCACCGCTTTGCCATGTCCAAAAAGTCCGTGTTCCTGAGTCTATCTGGTTACATACTGGCAGGAAAGAGAGGAGACAGAGATAAAAGGTTCAGTTCAGTTGCCAGCACTTGGGTGTTGGCTGCTATCTGAGATGCCCGCAGTTTCCACAAAACCTGCATGGCTTGACAGACGTGACACAGAGCCTATAGGACACCTGTCCTTTTCTTGACTGTCAGTTGGAAATCAAGTGGGCTGTCTCTATGGCATGTCATATAAGTTTGGACCCTATGGCTGATAAAATGAGTCAAGTTTATAGCTTTTCAAGAGAGAGTTTTTGTAAGACTTAGACCACTCACAGTGGTCTCACAGTTAGATAATATTATTTGGAACAGTGAAAAAAAAAGGAAAATCCTGCCTAATGATTTTTGAATATATGTAACACTGAAAGGTGTTTTATACTGCAGTGAAAAAAAAAGTTGGAGGTGGCCTCACAGAGAAACAAGTCTTGATCGGATCACCTGTTAGGCAACTAGTAATTAATGAAGACAAAGTATTCTTGTTATCACTTTTTTGTCTAGCGCACTGGCTTTTGGCACAAGTAAACAACCCATCTTACAAACTACATTATATGTAGCTAATAAGCCTTAGGTAAAATGTTCACAAAATATTGTATTGCTTACCATTGATAGGGTAAGCACAAGCAGTAGATACTGTACATGCAAAGCGAAGTTCCATGAGCTAATGTCTAATGTGTTGACCTCTGAGAGAGAAAAATGTTTTGTTTTACTGACAGTTCACAGAAGGACTGCGAGTTAAAAAAGAGAACTTAAAGTTACTGTTTAGTAAAGACACCTGAGTGTTGTGATTTCTGACTGACTGTATTTTGCTTTTGCAAACAGGACAAATGTTAGATACATAGTTTATCCTAAACTAGTTTATGTACAGCTTTATAATTCTCCTTATTTTATTATTTGACTGCCCACATAAGAGTATTTTCATGGGTAGTGTTGAATTATGTGAATCTTGAAAAAAGCAGGCATAGGCAATAGATTAAGATGGAGTCTTGTTAGCCACGATACTTACATTGATATGAGAATTATATTACACAGTTTATATAAACACACAGTTTTTTGTTTTCCGTGTACATTGGCAGAGCTAAGCAGGACATTTTTGCAGTGTGAAACGAGTCACTCTCCTGTAACTGCTTTGTCATCTACTTCAGTAGCCCTTAGGCTTTGCTGAAACACAAACTTTTAATGTCATGTGGGAATTCTTACAATACAAATCATTAATTTAACCAAGCTGTATCATTCCAGTCTCATGACGTAAAGTTGAAATGAATATGTCTTAACAAATCACCTAATGCATGTTTAATCTGTGTTGCAAGGCCAAAGCCAAAGAGCAAGAAAATGTGATTAAATAAGCAAAGTAACTGCAAAGTATGATTGAACTGGACCTCAAATTGTTAAACGCTGATGCACAGATGTGGTCTCATCCAGGTGGACACATGCTAGTGAAAATTATTCTCTTGTTTATCTTCATTCTTGTCAGGCCTTTTACCAACTACAGTAACTAAATATCAAAGATACAAGACGATTTAAGTACCTAAGGAAACCCTCCTAATAAATCCAGGAACCTAACTGCCTAAGCAGAAAGCCTCAGCTATTTGGCATATATACACAAGGGACTTTCAAAAATCCTATTAGGCATTTGTCTGCTTGCTTTTGGCACCATTTCGCATATGAATCCTAATAGTTTTGGAAGTGGAAACTTCATCAATTTTGTCCACGCTAATGATTTGGTTCTCTGTTTCTGTAGTAGTTTAGACGGTGTCTACTATTTGGAAAATTCATGACCAGTTGGTTTGACTTCTTTGTTACTTAAGCTTCTGCTTCACTCATAGGCTCAATTTCTGACAGATTTGGGGTATGTCTTGCCTTCAGCTTTTGATTTCTATTTCACCTCCTTAACCAGCTTGGTGTTTTTTATACTCCTGTAGGCAGATTCTCATAAAAAATCTCATAAAAATCTCATAAAAAAAACACGCCAGCAATATATGTTACAAAACTTTAAAAATATTTTGTATTAATGTAAGTTTTTTCCTTAAAGATGCATGCTGTGCGTGCTTTTTAATTAAAAGTTAAAGGAAGTTTTAACAAAAAAACTAGTCACAATATGCTGTTTTATTTCAAAGCTGAATCATACCAGATGGACTATGGGCATTCTTTACTGTTTGTGGGATTAGTGAACCTTTCAGATACAGATTCAAAGTGTCATTAAGCTCCCACCAAGTTTTTCAGCTTCATAATTTGTATCTATAAATTGTAGAGTCTGGTCACAGACTGTTTGTGTTCTTTGGGTGAAATACTGAGAAAATTAATGAAGCACTGCTTGCTCCAATATTTCATTAAGGTAAACGCCAAGGAAAAGGAAATATCAGCAGCAGAGGTAGGCAGCTATGAATAAAACAGTTTATATTCAGTGCCTACTATTTATTTGCAATGGTGTGTTGTAAAAAATGCATCTCTAAGTTTACAGTAGCATAGGTCTAAACCCATTTTTAATTATCTGCATAGATCATAAGGCTTTTAAAAGTTAAAAAGACACATCTTATGTAATATAAAAGGCCTGTTGTCTCCAGAAAGTTTTGCTTAGCCATATTCTGAATATGATACTCTGAATACAAATATCCTTTGATCCTTTGTCTCTCTGCTTTTTAACTAGTATATATTATTAACATTGTGGACCTGGTCATTTCCCTAGTATTATAAAGTATCAGTTATAGTAATATAATGTTTAATTAAAGTCTTACTAATCTTGGTCTTTATTACAGGCAGTTTACACCGTGCTTCCAGTGTTCCAGAACATGTTTATAACATGGGAATTACTGAAAATGATTTTGTACCAAGAACTCCACATGGTTTTTCATATTATCAATCAAACCAGGTGAGGGAAAAAAAAAGACATTGAATAAAAATAAGTATAATATCATGTGTATAGTTTACTCAGTTTGTTAAATTGTGTTACAAAGTTAGATCGCTTGCTTGCTTGTTTACTGTTTAAAGGTTTTGCTTACTGGGATACCTGTCAACATTTTTCAGATCTTTATCCATCCCAACAGGCTGCAGGTCAACCTGTTCAGCTACATATGTAGCTCAAAGTGGCCACAGGCTATGCTGTCACTTACCCAGCCAAAGACTTGCTTGGGGGAGCTCAGAGATCCTGTGAGGTGAAGAATGACAGCATGTCGGTTGTAGCTGGGAATATGATGAAAGAGTTTAGAGAACTAAGCATCCAAAACCATAGAAATACAAATTTCCTTCACTTCCTCATGGCAGTTAAAGGGTTCCTTATCATTTTAAATAATCCTGTTGTAACCTCTTTAAGCATTACAAGAGCTTTAGTGCTCGAGTTTTTGTTATATAATAGTGTTTCTAAACTGTTTCAGGTTAGAACTCCACTTCTTATGGTGACCACACTTTTCTTGGGTTCATGACATAACTGCTAAGATAGATAATCGATTTTATGCAGGATTCGTGACTCTAGTTGTAACTGGTATGGACCCAGTTGCAGCAGCAGTCACTTCACTTGAAAATCAACACATCGCTCAGTGGCAGTGCTGCTGCATGATCAACATTAGTAAACTGAAGGCAAATCAATTTGGAAATGGGAATATTTATATAAAGTCCGTCAGTACAATAACTGTATATGGAAGGTCCAGTTCTCTCTCAGCTCAAAGTCGAGAATGTTTCTGTGCTTATTCTCATTAAAGGAAATAGCCCAACTGCTGACCAGTTAATTAAGCATAATCTCTGACTCTGTATGGCTAGAAGTAGAACCACTTAACTACATTTCCTGAAACCTATACTCCTTTTGTGAGCACATTATCACCATCAATAACTCTTCTATAGTTAAGTAAGGTTTTTCAGTCTAGCACACAGATTTGGTGTTTATGCACGTGTATCATGTTAACTGTAGAAGTCTAGATCCTTACACTTTGTCTGCTAATGTTTATGCTTAGGCAGATACATGATGTAGCAGAATCCTTTTCCATGTACAATTCTGATGATGTTCACACTTGATTTTCCCATTGTGTTAGCGGACTACACAGTTTTTATCTTTACTTTCTGGTTTGGTTTCTCTGCTGCTAGTCTTAAATGCTGTAATCCATGACTCCTGTTCTTTTATGCATCCTTGAACAGGTGGCTTCACCAACTGGCTGGAGGACAAATGGCTGGGGTACTAGAACCATTTACAAGTCAATGGAAGAGAGATCTCAAAGGCAACCTCTGAAGAGATTAGAAATTTCTCCTCAACGAGGCCCTGAGAGATTGGTATATGGGTCCAATGATTTTCACTATGACAGAGGGATTCAAGCTGAATTTTCTATGAGGCATGGAGATAGCAGGAGATCCAACATGACTGTCCCACCAAGATATGCTCGATCTGAGATTATTGGTTGCACTTTTCAGACTTCAGCGAACAGAGGACACTCTCTGAAAAGGCAGTCCTACATGGGAGCCGTTAATGGCACAGTCTTCGATGGTGTCCAACCGAGCCCCACTATACCTCTGTACCAGCAAGGAGGCAACAGCCGCAGTATGACCAATCTTTTGGAGAAAGAGAACACCCAGTCCCCAACCAACGCAACAGGACAAGTCAGATCACCAGTTGCGTCCTATTTTGGGTCTCAGAACAGGCAATCTCTCAGGTCCAGCTGGCACCAAACTACTTTCAGAAGCACACAGAACAGGAGAGAAGCTTCTCACCCAGCTTCAGTAACCAGTGTTACTGTAGAAACAGATGGGAAGCGATTGCCATTAACAGCTGCCTTGGCAGCAGCTGGGAGAAACAGTCTCCTGACAAGTGAGCAAGTCACCGTCAATGGATCTCAGCTAGGGTAAGCATGATGAAGAATCTGTTCTGGTTCACAGGTACATGGGGACTTCAGTGTTGAAATGAATCTATTTGTTTAAAAACAAGAGGAAAACTGCCAGCTACTGGTTGACTAGCCAGCATGGTGCATAAAATGTTAGTGCAGAGGACACAAAAAGCAGATTTGCTTTTAAAAATTCTCTTCCAATGCAACAGAGGAAAGAGCAAAAAAAATCAATGTACAGGGTCCACAGCTCTTGTTCAACTCTAGGACTATGTTGCCAAAACTTAATCAAATTTATAACAGGACATGTAATAGATCCTGAGCAATATACAACTTAGATCATTACAACCTAAGCAGTAATGTATTGGCAGAATTTGTGCTCATAAGAAACCAGATGATTTCAACACTGATTCTCACTAGAATATGTCAGAAATCTGCCAGTAAAACAGCTTTTGGCAGATTTGGCAACTTTAGAGTTTCTGGTTAAAAGTCCTTCATCATTTCAAGGGAACTTTTAGGTTTTGACAGACTTCAGTTAAAATGTACCATTCCTACATTGAGCACAGATTGCTCTAAATTTCAGGACCCTAGAGCTTTTCACTGCTATGAGAATCTACACACTCGGTGGACAGTCTTAAGCTGAGACTCTCAGTTCTATGGCAGCAATTTCCAGAGCTGCCCACAGACTCCAGGAAAATTACTTAAAATGTTAGAAGTGTTCAGATTATTTTAAAAATTACTTTTTTTCTCTCCTGAATTTTCTTTTCAGAGAACATTTCAGAATTTCTATCACTTATTTCATTTTCCAAAAAAAAAAGCAAATTTATCCATTGATGGTGAAATCCCCCTAAGAAGTGAATGCTTCTTTCATTTAAGAAAAGTATGAATGTTTCGAGAGCTTTAAATTCTAAGTTTCAAGGGGCAGAGCAAACCATTGTGTAAACAGAAGATCATTACTTATACTGTTTACTGCAGTTTATGTTGTTATTTCATAATCCGAAGAAGATCCCAAGGTTTGTTGTGTACATTACTTGGGGTGTTATTACTAACAACATTATTAAGAAATATCCTTTCTTTTTCATGATTGCATATGTTCACTTTTCCAAAGGCAGCCTTTCTTTTCTAAGTGTGTTACTATATTAGGTTAGACATCAGCTGATACCACTGCTGTGTGCAAATGAGATATTGCCTATCTTAAACGATATATTTTTTGTTATGATTAATAATCACGCCAAATATATAATCTTGTGCCCACATCTAATCTGGATCAGAACTTTTACTGCTTGGTGATCCAGGAGTTTAGAGATCTGATATTAATGATATAGCCTCAAGTATTCAGTCTTCACAGAAAATAAGTTCAAAAAAGACAAGTGGGAGCTGACAACAGCTAAAGATTTGGCACTACTCATATTGAAACCTTGGAGGGCTTTGTTTCTCAAGAAGAAGCTTACAAACAGACATACATCACATTTGACTCAACACTTATTTAACTTGAAGTACATTCTTGAGAGCATTTAAGCCACAACCAGCTCTAATTTTGTGCAGGAGCAATTTTGCTTCTTGTTCTGCAGGTGTGGACACTCTGTCTCACTGCAGAGGTGTCAACCAAAGCACTTTTCATACCTGCACTGTATAAGTAAACATGCATTTTCTGTCATTGTGCATGTGGCTTGCTTGAGACTATTTTGAATTCCAAGTGGAAGATTTGTGAGCCAGTGGAAACTGTTTGAACAGTGTAGTTCCTTAAGTGCCATTTTTTTAGTTCAGCTTTTGCTGAAAACTACAGAAGAAAACAGTAGGAGGCAAATGTTTGCAGCTTTCATTTGTCTCAGCATTTTCAAATATCCATTTTGTATTTTTTTCAAACTTTCTATGAAATACTTGGCTTGTACTATGAAAACAGAGTCAGAGGCTAGAGAAATTTTTTTTTTTTTTTCATCTGCTGGTAGAAATAAATGGTTAAAAGCAACCTCATATCAAAGGCTTAGGAAAGTGAGTTCCTAGCCTGAAGCTAGGAGACAACTGCTCACATAATCAGACCTGTAAGCTGTGACAAAATGATAAGGCAGCATGATGTATCTCAAAAGTGATCTACTCTGGTAATTAAAATGAAGTTACCGTTTGTTTGGTTTAACAGCCATTGTTTGAAAGTCCATTTGGTTGTTGTCATTATACTTGTTGAATTACTATGTGCCTATTAGTTTGCCTTTATATCTTTTTGAGGGTAGGAGGGAATCATTGCATGGAATTCTCTTTTAATGAAAGTTAGGGTTCTCTGATTTTTGTGAGTGCCATTGAGGGCCAAAGAATATATTGCATCTTTTAAATTGTATTTATTATTATTATTCACTTTAGTGAATATAAATGTTATTCTTACCCAGTGAGGAGCAATCCTAGTATGGGAGTGCACAAGAGAGAGATTTTGCCTACCACACATGGAAGATATCAGCCATAAAGGGACAATTCTGGCTACGTTCCATCTCAGTGTACATCTACACATACAAGCACTTAAAAATTTGCTCTGTGGCCATACATGCATCTATCTCAAGGTAAAGGCTGGTGATTGCTGAGACACCTTTACGGCTCTAGGTCATGCCTGCCATCCTGAGTCTGAGTCCCCGCACAGATTTTCTCTGATGTCCCATGAGGGATCAGGAAGCAGTGCTCATACAGCAGTCTCGGCCTTAGAAGTTGTGTTGATAAAGCCTCCTTCTTTGCTAGTGATTGAAGTGATTTACTATTTAATACATCTGAGATCTCTGTTTCTCCATAAAAGATGACTGAGATGGGTGCAAGACTTCCAAAGTTACTGCAGTGACTAATAGGCAGGCAGACGCAGGCAGGTAAAGAACAGAGTCAAAAAACATTTGTTCATTTAGCAAATATGGCTAAAAGAACAAGCTTAAAAAGCTTGTTTTCCTATTCCACTTAAAAGAATAAAAACAAGAAAGATGATCTGGCTTGTTTCCATTACTTTAGGATCTTTAAGTAGGTTCCTGCTCAGTATATCAGAACTGCAACATGGTGTAACTTAGTAAGTGCTTCGTTTTAGGTCAGAGCTGAACTAAGTCCTGAAAATCTGGAAGTTGCAAGCATTGCCAAGACAGAGCCCAGGGTACTAGGCATACTAACAGTTGTTATATTTAATTTCACTTTGATTTAACCTTTCCATTGACATCATGAACACACTGCCCATTTCATTTCACGTTTCTTCTTTGTCTTGCACAAGCCTGCCTCACCTCCTGTATACCTGCATATTTGCTTGGAACACTATCTCAGAAGAGAAAACAGAAAATAACATGATTTATAACAAATGGAAATATAAAGGCATGTGAAAACCTCAGGATATATTTTAATTTGCAACATGAGAAGAGATACTGCTTTTTTCTTTTTTTTTTTACTGTCCTTGTAGCCATACTAGTTATCTTTTGCCTTGTGAACAAACTCTGATAGTAGCAAATGTTGATTGAAAGTGAAAGCTGGTAAGGAAAATTCTAACAAAATCCTTTTCTGCCTCTGACCTTATAAGTTTATCACAAATGTTTGGGGAAAAGCAGTCTGATTTCAGAGTGTTGGTAGAAAGTCTATCTGTGAGAAATCTGCCTGATTTTCTGCTAGTTCATCTACCTTGCTCAATCATAGCCTTGGCCAATCTGAACTTCTGTGCTCATTAGCTCCTGGCAGTCCATTATTGGGATAGTCTCAGAGCTGAATAACCTAGTAACTCCTGGTGCTGTCCACAAGCACGTGCTTTAGTTCAACATACTGTTGAATCAGTATTGAAACATTACATATTTCATTTTTTTCTTAATTTTATCTTAGTTTAAAAAAAAAAGCTCAGAATATGAACTTAAACAATTTTTACCCAACAATCTGTTTTTCCATAGGAGTTAATTGTGGTGAGATTTCTAATTTTACTTGCTGAGATGATTTAAAAAAAAAAAAGTTCTAATTTTGGTAGCTCTGAAGCAGTGATCTATTGCCCATGACTGTTGTTTCACTGTCCTTCATAAGCTGCCTTTTGGTTCCTGTCTGGCTAGTTTGTGATCTGATTCTACAAAATTATTTGGTTTCAACCTAAAACTAGAACTTTTTTTTTTTTTTTCTGGGTGGGGATTTTTGGAAGGAGAAGTTAAGTAGAAAGCTGTATGACCATATATCCTAAAGCTACTGCATCCTGAATAATCTACTCAGTTGTGCCGTGAATTACTTTATGTTCCCCCAAAATGGTTCTTGTGACTCCTCTTTCCATTTTTTGACATGATTGTCTAATACAATTACCATGCAAGGAAAAGTGTCGGCAACTTCAGGAAAGATGTATACATATATCTTTAATCCTACTAGAGGCAATGTACACATTTGATTTAGTGTACCGCACTTTCATTTTGTACCCACAGGAAAAGTCTTTGCCTATCTATTTCAAACTGGGGCAAATTTTATAAACTCAAAAAGCAAAG
Organism: Crypturellus tataupa; assembly: GCA_034781795.1. Classification (NCBI taxonomy): domain Eukaryota; kingdom Metazoa; phylum Chordata; class Aves; order Tinamiformes; family Tinamidae; genus Crypturellus; species Crypturellus tataupa. The sequence continues at coordinate 168,797 of JAWLRI010000241.1, forward strand.
GCTCATCTGTACTGAGTCCAGAACAGAGAAACTGAAGAAAGACTTAAAAACAAATACAGCAAAACCACCATCACATTAATGAGAAAAAGGATATATATCAGGATATCCTCAGCATCAGTAAAAGACATTATAATTTTGCTTTGGTGTTCTTTGGGTCTTAGTCCTTCATCTGATGATGTTTTCCATCTTGTTTTTATAGGTTCAGGTATGACTTACTTTACCCTGAACCTCTTGTTGTTGCAAAAACTCCATGTATGATTTTCTTTTCCCTGGCAACTTAGTACTCCTCAAAGCATTTCTAGTATTTTCTACTACTAGGAAGGGAATAATTTTCTAAGTAAGTAAAACTAAAGCTTCTTGGAAATCCTGAACAGCCTGCTATTACAAGAAATTTCACAAGCTAAATGATGATTTTCTTTTCAGTCTTGTTTCACTCTTCTTATGTGTCTTTAAGGAGCCCAGAAGGGGAGATGACTCTGGAGCATGCAGTCAACATATTGAAGAGTGAAAATACACAGTCACCAGCTAGGATACTTCCTGCAGTGACTTTCATACAGCATGAATGTTTCCAGAAAGCACAAGCCAGAAGAAAAGTAAGTAATTATTTTTATGCCAGCTTCAATCAGGTAGAGCAAATAACTTTCTATATTGTATGGCACTGCATGCCAACATAAAAAAAGAGGTTTCAGGAAACCTTGTAGGATACCATTGTGGAATATTTTCCTTAGGCTGTGATGTTGATTTTTTCTTCAAATTCATTTAAATCAGTGGAATTACACTGACTTATGCCAGCAAAAGGTTGGTCTTTAGCATTTGATAATAGGAAGCATGGGCATGTAGGATAAGAAGGAAAATCCAGAACTCATCCAGGCCTTCTGTAATGACAGATGTTTCTGAGTAGTTTTTAAAAAAGCCATTGTTTAGGATCCCATAGTCACGTCATTTTTACTGCCTTGGCTAATAAATTGTAACATATCTCCCTTTTGTAATGTAAGTTAATTAGTTCCTATCCTATCTTGATGAATAAAGTGAAAAAATGTCTCTGTTCTTCTTATATTTCAGGGCTATGTTTTTTATATATTTCAGGACTACTAAGTATATATTCACTTAATTTTCCCTTTTGTAGGATAAACAAAATTCTCAGTCTTATGCATAAGACTGTGTGTAGTCTGCATGTATTAATAAAAAATAGTTCAAATACTTCCCTCTCATTTTTGACTGGCATGCTGACACCACTGATGGCCAACACCATCTAAACTTCAGGGCTTGCTAGGACTACTGCACATTAATATAGTGCATGGTTTAATGATAAACCTCTTATAATTTCCTCAAAAGGGCATATCAAAAATATTTTCCTTTAAACTTCAGCATAGGACACAATTATGGTACTCTGGCTGGACAGTTCTGTATATTGATATATGAGATGGTTGTTTATTTTATTTTAACCATTTTTCATAACTTACCCTATATTAGCTATATATAATCTCAGCCTTTTCTCCATATGCAGTGCAGTTAAGTGACAGCCCAGCATTACTCACTCCTTTGGTAGCTTTAACTTGCTTCACAGTAGATCAAAGCAGGTGAAAGAAAAATATGCTGCTTTGCAGAAAGCTCAGCAGTAGCTTAATTAGCAGTCTTAACTTCGGTCTCAGGACAAAGCTTATGAATTGAATGTTTGAAGGTGGTTTATTATTCAGACATCTCTGAGACAGCTTCCCTGAAAAACAGGTGGATGAGTAAAAGAGTTCAAACCGGAACAGTCACCCTGGAGCCATCTTCTATTTTCCTGTCCATCCCACACATCCTAGCTAAGTTTCTCTATTTAGTGCCTATCGTACCTTTTCATGTAGGCATTGTCTTATGAAGCCTTTCAACATGCATTCCTGTCTGGGTCTCCTAATGTTTTATTCCCTGTTACCTGATAGTCTGTGGTTCTAGTGAGTTTTTCTTCTATCCATGTGGTCTTACAGTGTTTTGGTGGATCATGTCTGCTGATGAGAATTTAGACCAATAGTTTTAGTAAATTTACAGCATGTGGAGTTCAAATAGCGCCACTTTGTTTTACAAGAACTATAGATGACTCAAAATTACCAATAGAAAACTTACATAAATGTTTAAAGAAAAAAAAAAAGGAATCAGTATCAAAGAGTGTTTTATGTTCCATTTATTTAAGACATACATTTCTGTAGTTCCTTCTGATAGAATCTAGATGACTGTTGAAAGCAAGGGGAAGCAAGTTAACAGTGTAGTAGCAAGAAACCCTACCTTTTATTCAACTGAATTAGAGGAAAGACAGACAGGCAGTGTAATTTGACATGGCATGAAGGGCAAAAGCTTTTGTTGCATTTCATTTCTTCCTTTTCCCAGCACCTGTTAGACAGATTAAATTCTTTTTATCATTAAACTCTGCACTGCTCTAAACAACCATATCACATTTCTAAGTCATTTATGTACTATCGATTCTATACAAGGATGAGTTTGTCCACAAAACCATAAGGCATTTTGATAAACTGGAGGAAACCATCCTCAACTGTACATGAATATAAGTTATTTTCTATAATAAATTAGTTTCTAAAAAAACTCTTATTTATACCACATCACAGGTCACATGGGATTCATCATTTTCCACAATATGTAGAATTTGGAAACTATTTGTTTCCCCACAGTTGCTATGAAATAAAAAGTCCTTTTAATTCTTAATTCATTTTGGGCCAAAACCTTGTTTTTTAAAGAATCAAACATTGAAGAGTACTGTCTTTGTTAGATACGGGTGGTTCAGCAATTAACTACTTTATAGTATATGATAGTCTACATTTTGAAGTATACATTTACTTGACTTTTCTCAGTATGTCACAGAGAAGCGTTGACTGAAATATGTTCTTTTTTAACACACATTCAAAACATGCACAAAAGGTAACAAAGAAAAATACCACATTTCCATCAGACCAGAGGCTAAGAAAAAAATAGCAACTTGGCATCTCAGGAACATTCCATATCCACAAATCTCAAAACAGCTTATAAATATTCCATAGATAAATCTCAGGCATAACAGAAGTGCACCATTACATTCCTGTCCATTTTACCAACATAGACACTAAAATACAGAGAAATTGAATGTCTCATCAGAGAGTACAAATCTGTGACAGAGCTGTGAGAGATCTAATTTCATTCCCTCACATTAATTATTAAAATATGAAGCTGTGGATTTTAACACACACATGAAAGCCCAGAAGTTACAGTCACGTCAAATTAAAAATCTGTATATCAATTTTTTCAAGTAGCAGTCCCTGCAGGTTTGACTAGGTTTTGGGATTTGTTCATTTGGCATTTCTTTTGTTTGTTTTTGAAGTTTGTCATTTTCAATATCTAACTCTTCTATGTTCTGTTTTGTTTCCTCGCAGGTTTTCTCACTTGGTGGTATCCCCAAACTTTTACAGCTTCTGGATATTCAGAATGAGGATATTCAGCGGGCAGCATGCGGTGCTCTGAGAAATTTGGTGTATGAAGACAATGACAACAAGCTGGAAGTGTCAGAGCAGAAAGGGATTCCACTCTTGCTCCATGTACTCCAATACACCAAGGATGTAGAGACTAAAAAGCAAATAACAGGTGATGTTTTCTGTGCTTGAACAGGTAGTGTTTTCTGTACTTGAAAGTACGAAGTGCGCAGATAATGCACAGGCTTTCTGTGTGAGGTGCTTGCTTGTTTACTTAGACCAGTGTTTAGTTACTAAGAACAATAACTTAAAATGACACTGTTACGTATTTTGTTGCCTATTTTAAGCTCTTCCCCTTGTTTTTAAGATAGTAGTAAGAGACCAGGAATTGCCGCTTTTCTTCTTAAAGCTTCTTCATAAATTACCTGTGTGCATGTTTTTGCAGGGAGCTCCAAGTCCTCAATATTCCGGAAAAGAAAGTGAAGGTCCAAATAGCAAATCCTTCAGAACAATTGAAATGAGCACTGATCTGGGCAGTCCCAGAGATGCCCCAGACTATAAGTAATGTCCACCCACTACTTCCACAGCAGCTCAGTCCTCACTTTTTGACACTGCTGCCAGCAGAGTTGTGTTGCTGATACCCATATTGGAAGCTGCATTGTATCTGTACCCGAGAACACTCAGATGATGAGAATGGAAAGCAAGTGACCTACCCTCAACAAACTCTGCAGTCACAAATGTCTGCTTTGAGCCCTCTCATTCCTGGTACTTTACATCCCAGAATCTACCTTTGCAGATCTGTGACAAGCAGAAAATGCTGTTGTGCTTCCTTTCTATGTGCTAGGGAGAGAGCTTTTGTGAGGAATCCACTTGATTATACAGATTATATGGCACTTGATTATAAAGATCCTATCAGTGATGCAACCTGTATTGGTTAAATCCTTGCAGAGGTTACATTCTCACCTGTTTTGCTCCAGTGTCCCTGAGGGAGAGCAGTGGAAAAGAGTAATGGCCCATTCTCATTTTGAAGGAAGATAGCTTTGGATCAGAAACCCTGTATTATGCCTCTTGCTGTACATAAGGCCAGTAGGTGGAAGGCTAGGAGGAAATGGCCACCGTTTATTACAAAGAAGCCTGTGATTACTAGCCTGCCAGCTTTGCAGCAGGCAACAAAGGGGTGTGCCAGCCCCTTCCTCCCTGTACTTCTGTTTAGCTGTAGTGCATCTCTAGGAAATCCATGACCCATGACCCTTATTTATTTTAGTTGGCATGCAGAGGAAGAGCAAGCTTATATTTCACAATTTGCTGAAAACATAATGAGTAAATGAATGGGGCTTTATTTCAAGTGGTCTTTAAAGACGTCAGATTAAAATAACAGTGCTTTAAAAGATATAGGTCTCAAGCAGCCGTGCCTTGAAGCAAAGACATGTTGAGACTTTCTGCAATTCTGCATTCTTTAAAGTATTTGAAATATTCTGCGTCCTAAGCTGGGGAACAAAGCTTTTTATTGTTGACTCTTTTGGCTCAGTTCAGCAGCCCTGTGATATTAAAATGTCTTAACGTTTTTCACATTCAGCAGATGCAGAATTAGGTCATTTGATAATTTATTGCATAGTGCGTTCTCTCTCAGTGTGTTTACACATAAGTGTGATGGTGGCTTGCTAGCAGTTTCCTCATTTCTGATAGAGTTTGGATTGTGACTATACAGGTATAGGTATTGTAATTGTTAACTATGCTCTCCTTCACCAGCCTGAAAGCAGATGCAGAGACACTTTCCTCTGCAGTTACTGTGTCATTGAACTTGAATATTTGCTTCAGCAACATACAACACACCAAAAAATATATAAACTATAATGAATCCTATATTGTCATTTGCGTTAAAATATTCTGATATATTTTTATGGTATCAGCTGCAAGAGATGACTTTAAAAATAGAAGAAAAGCTTTGTACTTTGTTCAAGATCAAATGTGCAATCAGTAAGTAGTATGCTAAGTTGAAAATGGGAGGGATGTTTGCCAGCACTTGAGGCAGCCTAACAAGCTCTGAGGGTAGAGAACAGCCAGCTTGAATGCATTTCTCTTTAACCTTGCTTCAAGCCACTTTCTCAGCCCACACTTCAAAGGTAGGCAAGGTGCATGCTGCAAAAGAAAAGTAGAGAGTCACTCTGCAGCTTACTAAGGTCAGTATTCCAGGTGATCTTGACATGTACAGTGGTATCTGGGAACCCCCGGAAATGCTGCCGTGTGCAGAGAAGCACTGTGCTATAAGGCCTTTCCAAACACAGTGCCTCTCTCTAACACAGTGTGCTCCTTTGTGTGCCTCTCCTCTTAAGATGGCTGAAGCACACTGAGGTGGACTCCAATCTGTTTGTAGATGAGTGGTGTATTATTTCCCTCCCACGTGGCAGACCTATTGCATCCATTTCCCTGGATAATTAATGGCTCACCTACAAGTTTTTGTTTCTTATTTTTCCTTTTTTTCGTTACCTTTGGCTTCCTACAGGACTACTGGGATATCATTATAGCTCTGCACGTGATTGCATTGTAGTATTGTAACAATACACTTCTAGGAAAAGTTTAATGCAGAATCTTAGGAATTTCATCTCTTAAGCATGAGAAGCTCATCTGTCTTACAGTATCATACTTATTGCCTGACTACTTTGTAACTGTAAATTAGATATTTCCAGATGTGTGATATAATAATTAACTGAATATTTTCCCCTATAGGGATCAGTAAAATATTTGTACCTGATAGTACTACACAGTTCTCACTGTAAAAATGAGAGACATCTGTCTAAATGTCAAAAGTGTGTGATATTCCCTAGGAAAAATGTTTAAGTCCAACAAGCTTTTTATGTTTCTATTGCTGTGTAGGAAGAATAATATCAAGTATTCTACCTTAGAAAAATACGTGAAGATAAGGATGTTGCTGAAGGAAATTAAAACTCTGTGATACAGAAATCTTCCACAGATGATACTTCACTATCTGTTGGAAGTATGATTTAATGATTTGCCTGTATGGATATTGCTGGTATTAATTAACCAGAAACCTTAACAAATAAGTTTCTGAGGCTCAGATGTGTTTTTCTCATGTGCACAACTGAGTCAGATGAGATCATATCAAGACATACTGAAAGATCATATCATATATGGTATATCTCTGGACATATTTTGAAGGCCTATATTCTCTTCTGACCTGTTCTGCTGGCTCTTTCTCTCCTTTCTATCTCTTTCAGCATGTTGACAAGAACTAAAAAAGCCTGATGAATAACAGGAAAGTAAGGAAAAGGTCTGCAAAATCAAAACAAAAAATGACTCCCTGGTATTATTCCACCACCACATAAGAACATGCAGCTGCTCTTCCCTTTGTACGTGTTTCCCTGTGCCCACCAGAAAGGCAGGTGCAGGCCAACAATAAGGCTGAGGAATGCAAGCTGAGGATCACTGTGCACTGCCTTGTATCTTTCTATGAAAGCAGTAAAAGCAATGAAAAAGCCTGAAGATAAATGTGACCTACAGCCAGTGCTGTTTCCTGCCACACAGTCTGTGCGTCCCAGGAGAAAACAGGAAAAGCACCAAACCAGTACTTCCACTAAAGTGTCTTTGTGCTTGGTACTGTGGTTTGAAAGCTGCCCTGGACCAGTTTATCTAATCCCCACATTCAGAAAATAGCTGTCAGGTTTCTCTGTGCAATTTACGGGCTTATATGACCTGTTCTGAGCTCCCATCAGGATCACGTTACATGGATTTGCTTGCTTCATAACATCGAGACAGCTAAAGAAAAAGAACCATAGGTTCTGTCCTTCATTTGACATATAGAAACAAACTTCTTTCAAATCTTTTTAGGAAGGAATGGGGATGCTTCTGAACCATAAGAGAGAATGTCACTTGGAGAAGGTGCAGGAGCCTAGACAGGAATGGCATTTCCTTGTGTTTAGTGAGCATACTAAAGAACAGAAAATAAAATGCCTGTGGCATGAAAAAAAAAAAAGTAGCCTTTGAAGGTAAGCCAGAGGAACCTCCAGGGAGTATATAACCTCTTGATCTTGTTATCAGGCAGCATAAATCTAAGAAATGAAAGAAAATTCTTCCTGCAGGGAAGATTACAGCACAAACATACTGTCATAAAAATAAATGTAAAATTATAAGGAGACCACACCCATTTTCACAAATAACCATCTAAGGGAAAAATATGGCACTATAAATACATTACAGTGAATAGCTGCAAGGAAAGACCCCACTCCTAAAGACATTTTTTAATGTGAACAAATTTATTCACACACACAATGTCACTGAAAGAATTCAGTGTGTCTTTGCTCGTGGATAAAGTTAGGTTTTATGTGGGAAAATTTATAACATGGCAATATCTCAAATTCTGTCTTGACAATTCTGACTTCTGTTCTAAGTGTCTGTTGTCTTTAACTCAAAATGGACTTAGTTTCTTTGTGCTCATGCATTTGTTCTGTTCTGTCATAACATGTTTGCTTACCAGTGTTTCTGATTCCATATAAGCCTTACTTATCCTACAGGACAGCATATTTCATTTTTTTTCCTCATAATTCAGAGATTATGGAGCTGGTCTGAGAAGAATAAATAGGCTTCTTTTGGCTGACTTTTGTTTTGATTTTGCTATTGCTCCTTCTTTTTCCTTTTCTTTTGTCAGAAGATACATGAACAAACAGGCGCCTATTTCAAACTTCTATGACGTTCAATACAAAAAGCTCCACTGGGGCACACTTTCAGGCATGGAAACTCCACAAGGTGGTTTAGATCCTTTGCATTGTCAGTTTAGCACCCTTTTGACCAGTTTGTTGCAGCTAATTACAATAGCTCAGGATAAAGGAAGAACAATATTGTTCATTTAATCCATATATAACTGAATGCCAAAAAGCTTATCTCATTAGGGAAAGCAGGAAAAAAGCCTCCAGAACTTATGTGCAATCACACTTGGTATGATGTCCTGTGGTGACAAGTTCCTTCATTCATTAACTTCAAAGAGTTTCTGATTAGGTCCTTCAAACTGTGCGGAGATCTTTTTGTCACTCTGATTTAACATTGGGTATTGCAGGTTTGCTGTGGAATTTGTCCTCCAATGACCAGCTGAAGCACCTGTTGATTAGAGAAGCCCTACAGATACTGACGGAAACTGTCCTCATTCCCTACTCTGGCTGGCCAGACAGAGATTACCCGAAGTCTAGTGTCTTATCTGACCCTGATATATTCTACAATGCCACAGGATGCCTGAGGTGAGCATTCAGTCTATAAGTACCCCAGACAATCCTGATAAGCCTGCACAGGTCTTACTTTCGTACTTTCTTTGCACTTTGATATTTCTGAGAGAAGAGTTTGCATACAGATCTTATGTTCAAATGCATCAATTACTGTGTATCAGATCAGAATAATTACTGACCAATATAATAAAAATGACATTTCTTTATAAAGGTCCTGGAGCTTGTGATGGGTACTCCACAAGCTAAATATATGCATTACTGGAGATGATGGTCAAAAGCCTATTTCATGGTTGCATTGAAGTCAGAGATCCTTCACTGATTGATAACAGTTGTGGATATGGGGAAAAAAAATAGCTCCTGACTGATGATAATAATACCAAAAAAGCTTTTTAGAATAGTGATAGGAATAATATTATCAGATAGCATTGGAAAAGAGCTGGTGGTAACTTGAGCGAAACTGTAAACTCTTAAAGTCTTTTAAAGTTATTTTAATACTTTGGCAGATATTTAGCATGATGACTTTCCAAGTCTGTCTTCAAACTAGAGTTGTATGATGTACTGGTACAAATGCAATCAGTAACACCTTCATAGATTAATCGAGTTCTTTGAATCATATAGGTGTTGCTTACAATCTCCTCGTCCTTTTAGAAACAATTTCTGTTTGATTTTCCTTTCTAAACTATATAGAGCATAATAAGTGATTGTCCCTTGGAACTGCATAAAAACAGGCCTACTTTTTTTTCGTTTCCTCCTCTACAAACACAAAATACTTAAAAGTCTTGCACCTGGCTTGAATATGTGTCTGTACTTCTGATTGGCAGAACAAGTTTTTGATTGTGCCTGTTGAAAAGTAACAGAGCAAAACCAAGGAGGTCTATGTACAGAAGAGGTCTATAACCGATAAATCAGTAAGGTTTATTTTTTAAAGAACAATTTCTTAGTTATGCTGAAATGAAACACTTATAGACAGTAACAACTCTTTTTTATCATCACATACATCCATTTAGAAAATTTGATCCTATGCAAACAAGTGACATACACATAAACAAATTCCCTGACTAGACACTGGCCTTCTATTAAGAGTAAAGAAAATTTGCTATATTTGCATATAGCTAGTTCAGGGCATTCATGCATTCAAATATGCATGAAAAGACATAGGTGGGAATAATCTACGAGCAGTTATATGAGCACAAAGGAAGGGCTTGAGTTTTAGAGTTCAAGAACTTAAATAGAATCTTGAATGTTTTACCTGTTTGCTGATATGTCCCATAGTGGAATAGTTGCCTCTGTATTTCATGAGTTCTTACAATGTAAATAGCTCTGCATCTGACTCCTAAGTGGTTTCAGAGCACAAATGAAGTGAGAGCTGAACAAAATACTCAACAATAAAGCAGAAAGTTTTTTTTACAGAAACACCTGTCAGTCCTCTAACCCCTGATTAACTTCAGTTCTAATAATTACCTTTTATTTACTCTGATGGCTCAAAATAAATACAGAGAAATATTAATTATGAACCATGGTAAAATTTCCATATCTAACACTAGCGGTATTGTCTATGAAATGAGGAAGGTTGTCTTTACATATCAGTTCACCTGAGCTCCATCTGTGTGGAAAACAGTATGACTCTCAGCTGCACCTCTTCATGGTGGCCGTAGGTGCCATTCATTACCTGCTCTTGTCTTTGGAGCTCTCTTCTCAATGAGCCAGTGTGTGGGGGCACAGAATTATTCACAGATTTAGCAATTGTATTACTCTTTCCAAGCATCTTGTAGCGACTTGACACAACTCTGTATGTGACAAATCAGGAGTAACAGAAGCTGGGTTTTTTTAGAACAAAAATAGGTTCTGAATATACCTACTCTTAAAAATCAGTGACTGTGGCTCCTCTCGAGCTGCAGTAGCTCTACAACCTTAGTAAAAATCTCTCAAACTGACCTTACCTAAATGCTTGAAGATTACCTTAAAATGTATTATCTTTGAAAGTTATATATATTTTTAAAATGTCATGCCCATATTATAGTCCTTCTCCCCTTAAAGAGCTTAAACAGTATAAATTATAATTGAGAGGAGAACAAAAAAGACTTGAAAATTAATGGGTAAAGTTATCTTCAGGATTGCTCACATAATTTCTAGTTAATAATAGGTTTTAATGAGATTTACTGTATTTGTACAGATCATCTATCCAATGATTTTTAAGATGAAACATTTTTATTTTCTTCACTGGAAATAAATACACCTCCTACGTTAGGTCAGGAAAAGTATCCTTCTTCAAATATTTTTTTTTAAATCTTCTCCACAAAGAAGTGCTGAAAACTAAAGAGGCAGCACATCATAAAAATGAAAAACTCTTCATTCAGAGAATTATATTACCAAAGAAGATGTTTAAAGAGTATATATATTTGCCAGAATATAAATCTGTAATTAGTCTTTCCTTTTGTAATACTAACATGTTTGTTGTGCATGTTAATAAAGTTTATAGCCTGGAGCTTCTGTTACAGGGCAAAAATAATACTTTGAAGTGCAATACATTATGCATAGTACAGTACTTAGCTATGGAAAAATGCCAGAACTGCTTTTCAAAAATTTACATACAAACATTGACTGACAGGGACACCCACAGTCCAAATCTAACCCTGTCATCTGACATGGGTGTAACTATGGTGCCCATGATTACCAAGTAGGAAACTAAAGCTCTCCTATTATTTGACAGAGTTGCAAGAGGGGAAGTGTATTCACATCCAGATGGTAGTATTGCAAATACTAACATTGGAATGAGTGAATGACAAGAAGACTCACAATTCTGCTCATCGAATATTGCAAGAAATATTGTGGATATGTGTGCAGCCAGAGTGATAAGGAAGTCCAGCTTCAGAAGATTTGCTAATCCCCTTCTATTGCTCTAGATTTGTAATCAATCTTAAAGTTTTGCTTTCACTGCATTTTGCAGGACCTGCAGGTTAAAAAAATTAATATATTAAAATGAAGATGTGTACACCACCTAATTTTGCACTTAGAATAAATAATGGTACTGTCTTCTGCCTGTTCACTGCTGAAACATTATAAAAAGCACTATGCCCCGAGCAAACAAAGAAAGCCAATTCAAAAGAGTATATTGGTTGCTTGACAACCAGGCAAATAAGTAAAACTGGCATAATGAACTCTAGACAGGAGTATTGCAGACTTTCTGCAGACAAGACAACTCTTGTTGGATTTTATAGGTATGGCCTGAAAGCACTACACTTCGTAGTTTTGTTTCCAGTTCCCGTAGGAATGGATCAGCTAAGTATCTTCCCAGTCTGAAAGGGTAACGTGCCAACAGCATGCAGACTATATGGGTTTAAATGTTATTTATACACAGTCCATTCCTGGCATGACTCTTCCTCCGAAATAAACGGAAGGCTTAGAACCCTCTTGTCTGCATTATACCTTGAATGCTGATAATGATCTCATTCCACTTTTAGCTTGAAATACCTGTTCCGAAAAGTTCTGCATTGCAAGGTGTCTCTGTTCTTCATGGACAGAATGTGATTGTTCTGCTGGGGGTAAATTACCCTGGGTGTTGCCTTGTAAGTTTTGGAAAGTTCAGCTCTTCTTTTTCTGGTCACACTTCCTCCTGAAGAACTTTTCATTTAGGAGTGTTAAAGCTAAAGATCTAAACACAACTCCTGTGTTTCACTAATGTGTCTTCTCTTTAAAATATTCTCCAACTGTGCATCCTGTGCATCCTGTGGTCCCACGTGTACTTCTGTCGAACATTTTAGGCAACTGCCTTCAGAAACATCAGCTAAATCTCTGTGTTGTTCCCCACTCAGGAGGATAGCGATCATATTGCCTTTTTTTATTGTTTTTCACCCTCTGTCTGTCCCAGCTCCCTTGTAAGTGCTTTGTAAATTAGGTGCTGACCCATAAAGCCCATGGAAGGCTGTAGTTTCGGCAAGTAGTTCATTTGACATGTAAAGCCAAAATTCTCAGAGTGTTGAAAAGTATAATGGCAGCTCAAGTTTGTGATGGAAGCTTCTCGATGAGACTGTAAAACAAATGAGACTGATGATAACAACTCTTTGAACCAAGGCTGTTTAGATACTATTGCCATTCCTTTAGGTTTATTTCCATTCATTCTTATCTTTTCTTGTCTCCTCTTCAGCTTATCTACTCCCCCAGTTCCTGAAAGGAATTTTGTTATTTCAAGCAAGCAACTTACAGGCTGGTGCCTGTAGTTACTGAGTAGACCCCCGGATTTCTTTCTCTTTCTGTTGTTTCAAACTGTGTAAGTCATGAAGGGAATAAATTTTCCTGAACTGGAAAATAGTATCATAATATAATTTAAATACAAATCACCAGTTTGGGCAGAGTTGGTCTTAGGAGCAAAAATCCTCCTCAGTAGTATGTATCCCTTGTAGCTGTTCAAAAACCTTCATAGCCTATCTAGTGGGTGACTCAATGTGAGCCTGCAGGAAGTATTCCTTTCATTTGATTCAATCTGCAATATAATTGAATGATGATTGAATGATATTATCATTCTGTTATTTATTGTACTGTGTTACAATTGTTTTTCCTTATATCCACCTTATATCTCTGGACCATAAAAATTTTTCCAATAGGAGTTTAGCTGAGTCTTGATAAACCTGGCTTGCAGACAGGAAAGCGGCTGCATCAATTACAGATGTAACCAGTGTAGTAACAGTGTGCATGAGTTCAAGAAGGAAGAAATAGGTATTGGGTGAGATAAATGAGGCACAGAGATGAATGCAGTGCATCCACATTAACATACACTATAGTTTGGCCAAAGTTAGGATCTTTGGATATACCAGAATTCAGAATTTTACGGGGTACAGGATCAGAAAACTTAAGTTCTGAGTCATTCAAAGGAGAGCATCCCTACAAGCAAAAATCTCCTTCGCACTGAATTCTCCCAGCCATTCGGTACTAATGCAGGTTACAGATATCTAGCAAGACTTTTCTGTAACAAAACTCCTGATCTTGACTCCAGCTGATTCTCTTTTCCACTGATGTATTTCTGTCAGCGACCTTCTGGTGAAATGCAAGTAAACACAGTAGTCTTGAAGGTTTTAGGAGGCCAGCATTTCCAGGAGCCACAGTGGCTGTGGGGCAGCCCAACTGTAGCGAGCACCTAAATAGTGGGCACTTCAAGGCCTCGGGAACTCTGCTAGAAGAGAGTCTAGCTCCTGAGCTCAGAAGGAGGTGCTTCAGTTGCCAGAAGCCTCAAAGTGTATGAGGTCAGGATCAAGTCAGTTTTGCATTTTTTTATGCAAAACGTTGCTATTATTTCAAAATTATCCTTTTTTTTTAAGAGAGGAAGAAATAAAACTGTTCTGTGAGACTTTACAGGAATGTTTTTATTTCTTACTTTCTCAATTAATAACTTTTTTCCTGGAATTTCCCTCAGCTTTAATTAGAAGGTAATGTTTGACTGCCAACCTATTGCCCCGAGGTTTTGCCTGAAATACTCTTCTCCTTCTTCAATCCAGCTCGCACCCTAGGCTCTTGAGAGTGAAGTGGTTATGGCTGTAACTGGGTGGGTAGGAGAATGGGAGCCCTTTCCTTCCCTACCCAATTGTGGTAATGAGGAAACAGGGAAAGATGGAGAATAACTGGAGAGGCCACATGTGTACACTCCCCGCCGCATGCCTGCACCTCAACTCACACATGCACATTTCTGTCTCCAACAGCATTACACACTCCTCTCTGACTGGATGAAAAGCAGAGCACAAGCTGTTTTACCAAAGCAAGTTCAGCAACTCATTCCTGCTGCAGAGCAGAACTGTGTGTTTGAGTCCCACTCTTCCCTGCTTCCCGAGTGACAAAGCTGCCTGCCACAGCTATTGCACTCGTCAGCACGGGCAAACGATGGCCTTCCCTTGCACAACCGCTCAACACGATCAGTTGTCAAGGGGTTAGCGACCTTAAACATTCTGTGACCAAATGAAATGCTGTATCAGCTGAAGTGTCTCTGGTAAGGGGAATTCCACACTTATCTTTCAACAGTATTTTTAGTCGATGTCCCTCAGAAACTATTTTTGCTATGTACGACAAAGGCTGTGGCACATACATTTCTGCCAGCATAACCATAAACTGGTGAAAGAATGAGCTCTCTCAAACGTGTCATACATAGGTAAAATTTAATTCCCAAGTGACACCTATCATGAGCCATATTGAGGAAACATAATATTATGAGAGAAAAACTAAACTCATAAATAGAGACATTAGTAACAGCATGACCTAAAATAAAACTGTAATTGTAATGCATTAGTATTTAATCTGAATATGTACTTCCCTGGGAGAGACACAGAAGAAATGCATTAGGAGTTTATAAAATACCACATGAATTTTACAATTATAAACCACAGGAAAGTTGTAAGCTGTGTCTTACTGGCTTTATCATTAATGAAATTCTATTGAAATTGCAGTTTTTTGTAAAACGAACACCCTGAAATTTCTAAAGGAACATTTCCCTCTTTGTTTGTCATGGATTCCTGTATTGGACTGTATTTAATATCATTCCAAACAAAGAACCCAAAATGTGATACGGCACACAGTGTTCTGGCCAGCAAAACTGCTGGAGTCCTAAATAATGAGGTTTAGAGGTATAATTCCAACATTCCATAATTCAGAGCTCCTTTCATTGTAAAAATAATTATACCTCAAAATTGTAAATGCTGTTACTTCCTTGATAATCAGGAGCTTATTTACAGCCAAACTTAAAGCAGAAAGTGTGTGTTTGGCTTTTTAAGAGCTTTTAGGTCATTTTCATAATTCATTTTGAAGTTGTATTCCACTTACCTCAAAATACACTAAATGTTTTTTGAAAGCAGGGCAGACAGTTCCTTCCTGTTCTAGGAGAAAGGAAAAAGCACAGACAGCAGCAGAGCCCCTGTGGTAGAACAGCAGAAGGCATCTGCCCTGGCATTTCCCTCTCCAAGACTTGGAGCATCTTCTGGTGTCTTGAGCTCTTTCCTACTTAGAAGCCTGCCATCTGGGAAGCTGGGAATCAACACTGCACAATGTATTCTCACCACATTCTTTCCTTTTCCTTCTCCCAACACATTTCCTACATGTCAGGCTATGAAAAGCTCTGAGAATTGCCTTGATGGCTTGAAGGCTTTGCACTGAGAGGGCATTCAGCAGAGTAGGGAAGCCATAGACTGCCAGAAACACCTCCAAACTCAAGAGAGGCAAAAAGAAGTGTTTGGCGCAGTCAGCTGGTGTTCCTGAGACCACATGCAGAAGCCATTCCCTTCCTCATCCCTCGTGCATCTCTTCTTCTGCAAGCTTGGGGGAAGCCAACATTTATAGCCTATGCAGTAACAAGGCCATGAGGGAGAATGGCAAAAGAGCAAACTAAGGAAAAGTGCTTGGCGCCTTTTGGTCCATCGTTAGAGCACTGAGGCGGAGCGGGGGGATAAGGAAATCTTCTCAGCTGTCTGTAGCCGAGGCTCCTGAGTTCTCATGCGCTCCTTTGGCAGTACGTTGCATTGGGAGTCATCTCCTCCGGCTCCCACCCGGAGCTGGGGCAGGGCTGCTGGTGTCACGTGCAGAACAGGCTGCCTTCCCATTCCGTCATCCCCCCTAGCACTGCTTTGGAGAACTTCCCAAAACGTTACCACATACATTTGGCCCTGTAGCTAAGATCAGTTATCATCAAGTGAGAAAAGGGGGGGTTATTCTGTGGTTAGTTTTGAACAGAAGAATGAGGCTAGCATATGAAGTTTTACAGCTAATCTGCAAATGCTGCCGAACATCTCAGAACGTGCCTATGGATAGGTGAAATTAGATCAAAAGTTGGTTTGGATTAGGTTAATACTAAAGGAGATTTGTGTGCATGGAAAAGTTTACAGATATTTTTCCTCTGATATTTTGATATAGCGACTATTCTAAATATAAAAAGGGTAACTAAAAACGAAATAATGGGAAAAAAGTCTAGCCTGTTTGACTGTTGAAAAGGGATTCGTTCAATTTTGAAGTAAATGTTTGAGCCGGGTCTTATTTTACCCATCCAAATACAACAACCTTTTGTTTTGTTTTGTTTTTCTGGAGTATTTGTTACTGTCTGGGAGTGCTCTAAAGTGAAATTTTATTTAACAGAGGCCAAAGAATGGAATTGCTCATCCTTAACTTCTGTATCTAAGATTTAGCTGTAAAAGTTTCTCAGGGGAGCACAAAGAAATATGTGTAACTAAATATTTTCTTACCAATTCCTTCCTGTGCAGGAATATGAGCTCTGCGGGTCCAGAAGGAAGGAAAAAGATGAGAGAATGTGATGGATTGATTGATTCTCTTGTGTATTATATTCAAGGAGCTATTGCAGATCACCAGCCTAATGACAAGGTATTTCAAGATGAAAGGTCTTTTCCTAGAGAGAATCACTAAGAAAACAATTATTGTGTTTAGAAGCCAGTATTCAGAAACAACTGTGATAAAACTGCCAAGGTTATATTCATTTCCAGAACTTTTAGAACTGACTGCTATGATGAAACTTCAGAAAGAACTTTTCCTGACTGACTGAAAGAACAGCATACTTTATCTGTAGAGTAACATTTCCAGAATCACCAGAGAGAGACAGAAAAATTCTGGCCCATTTTAAAAAGTGATATAAAGTCACAGCTTTCAGAGATCCTGAAACACCTACTAAGGTCACCACCTTTGGTTGTCTAAGAGATCTAGACAGATAGGAGCTTTAAAAATTTAATCAGATCACTTTCCCATACCATTAGTGCTAAATACCACTAAGGAAATAAAGAACCTGAATTTGGGTGCCAGTTTAACTAAGCAGTTTACATGATTTAGAATGGGATTCATGTTATCTAACTTGTTTAGAAGTCTTGCGTTTGGCCAAGCTAGGAACTGTAGATAATGTGAAGAAATGGGCACAGCCAGAAGCCAGTTCCTCACAGTCTCCCTTCTTCCCTTTACTGACTGAAGATGAACTGAAGTCTCAGGCCAGAGTCTTGTCTTTGGGTGACATTAGGTGACATTAGGTGACATTAGGTGAGGAGATCAGCAGTCACCTGTGAGGAGGTTAACTGTAGCCTCTGAAGCGCTTCTAGCCTGCTGTAACATGTGCAGTGTAGCAGTAATTACTGTACATGTACAGTTCTTTTCTAGGATTAGTTGCTTGAGTTTTTCCATCTCACTATATTGAGTGCTATTAGCTTCAGGGAGAATAACAACAAACCACCCTTGTGCCAATTGCAGCCTGCTGCATTTTGCGTTAAAACCGCTCATTCCCTTTTTATTTTCAGAAAAGGAGGAACTGGTAATAACCATTCGCCAGCACTCAGAATCTGCAGATCTGATCTTGGCTGCCCTCAGAATGGCAGATCAAATCAGAAAGAGCACTTTTATCACAGAAAAATACTTCCTACTTCAGAAAGATACAAAGCTTTCTTAGTACTGACATTATGACTAGATGTGTACGTGATCATCTTTCCTCTTAAGCTCTAAAATATTCCCTGACACACTTCTGGTCTGTGCCAAACAGCACTCGCCCAAACAATTCCCAGGCAGAGTTTGGGAATTATAATGTCCCAGGACCATTTCCAAGAGGCATGCACCCCGCTCTGAAGTCCTTTTGTGCCAGCTGGCCTCAGTACTTGGGAACATCCCAGGGCATGTTTAACTTCTCAGTGTACGGGCAGTCTTGTGGATCACTGACATAAAGACTGGCTCTTCTTTAAGCTCTGCAGTTAGTTACTTAAGGCGTGAGAATGAAAGTGCTTCCCATGTCTATACACGTCCATTCAACACATACGCGAGCTTTAGAGATTTGTCTTTTGTTATTTTAGGCCACAGAGAATTGCGTGTGCATTCTTCACAATCTCTCCTACCAGCTGGAGTTAGAGCTCCCCGACAGATATACCCAAAGCATCTATATGCAAAGAAGAAATATCTCTACCGATGATAAAACACCAGGCTGTTTCGGAACGCGAAGCAGAAAAGTGAAAGAGGTAAAGCACGTGTTTAGTCGTATCTCCATTTTGTTAATCAGTTGCAACAACATCCAGAGAATAAGGTCTACGATATATTTAGGCTCATGTTTTTAGATAGAATATTCAGTATAATTAAATATTTAAATTTTGATAGTTGTTATTTGCATAAATAACTTGGTATTATTTGCTAAGGAGCTTAAAAGCTAAAGAACGAGTGTGAACACAAAACCGTTCTTGTGGTGATCAATTGCTATAATGTTGATTCCAGTTAGTTAAAGTGAAGCAAAATCAGGCCTGTTCTTATCCTGTGAAAGTTTGGAAAAATAGAAATTATTGCATTTTAAACACATTGTACAATACACACTAAATCCTTAAACTTTTCTGGTTCTATTGAACCTATGGATTCCCATAAAGTTATGGTACTTTCATGCAAAGAACCTCATGGAATTATTTAAATTGCATTCTGTTTTTATTATTTTGTAATACCAATGATGTGCTCTATTTGCTGATATGTATTGAGAAGGTAAGTAAAGGCTTACACATTTTTCAGGTTATTTGACTGAGGAATACTTTTTCAAAGGAATCCCAGCATGAAGAATATAAATGTATCCTGTTTTGCGCTTCGTAGCTCGTTTTGATCTAAAGACAGCTCAGAGGGAATTCTTTCCATCAGACAGTGCTGAGACATCAAACCCAAAATCCGTTGCTCGTTTCGACTGGACAGTCTAACTGCCCCCCAGTTGCTCCCTGTGTGCTGAAAGGCCTTCTCTGCAGCTCACCTCTACTACCTAGTTGTAAAACCTGAACCTAAACCTCCTCAGTTAGTTAATTAGGGGAAGATAAGAACAGGAGAAAATATTATCACACAATAGTCTGGTATTTTTCCCATAAATGTAATCTTATTTCAACATATGGCCATCAGCTTTAATTCATTTGGGTTCTTTTAGCCCCTGAGATTGTTAAAACAAGAGTGACATTGAGATGATAAATTTCTGTCTTGCTTTCTTGCTTACTGTCGTACATATGAAGAATTTAATTGGTCTTCAGCTCTGCAAAATCTTCTCTACTGAGAGAAGTTAGGGAATGGCCAGTTTAGTTTGTGATACATTGTTATATAAGGTCACGGTTCTAAAGGTTTGTTCTGTTTATATGTTTAGAAGCAACAGGACACCCCACTACCGGAGGAAAAGAGCAGTCCCAGAGGTGTAGAATCGCTCTGGCATTCCACGCTGATTAGGATATATCTTTCCTTAATAGCAAAGAGTACCAGAAACTATACCCAGGAAGCATCCCTGGGAGCACTTCAGAACCTCACAGCTGGCACTGGACCAGTAAGTCCGCTTTTTTCTATTTGTTGTCCTTTCTTTCTGAATTTACATGAATGGAGTTAGGGGCTGCAGAACAACACGCTGGCAGCACTGTGTTCACATAACTGCTCAGAAGTAACTGGCTCCATGAAATCTAAGAATACTGGAATGGAAAGTCATAGCCAACATTGCAGATATTCCTTGCTTGGCAAATATAAGAACTGCTATTTCCCACTCCATGTGTCTCTAACTCCATATGTGTCATTTCCTAATTCATTGCACATTGGAGGAATATGTAAATGGTAGAGGAATAAAAAAAAAGTGTTTGTGGAACATAATCATTCTTGGGTAAGTCCAATGGAGAGGGAAAATCTTTGGCACCACCATGGGTCACTTTCATGGCAAAGAAACTCATGGCCTGTGTCATGTTTTGCCAGAGGAACTGTTCAAAAAGCATGCAGGAGTAAGCAGACTTGAAGCTTCCTTTATAACACCTGACTTTCCTGTCACAACTTATGTAGCTCTGAATTAAAACTATTTCAAAACAATATTTAAAATGATGTAGAGAACCTACTGCAGTTATTTATGAAGCTTTACATTCATACTAAAGACACATCATTGTTGTGTGCCTTATAACAGATGCCATTTGCGGTGGCCCAGACTGTAGTTCGGAAGGCAAACGGCCTTCCAAGCATTCGAAATATGTTGCACATTAACAACCCAACAGTCAGGAAAACAGCGGTCTCATTGCTCAGGAACTTATCTCGCAACACCTCTCTGCAAAGTGATATAGGTAAGTAAAGGCTGACATCAAGTCTCAGCCTTTCTTTCACTGCTCTCTTCACCTTAATCTTTCCTGCTTCAAAACAATATGGTTTCATATCAGAAGCCATTTCTATTCTGAGTATTTCTATTTCAATGTAAAATATATTTGAATATTTTTCCTACTGATAGCACTTTGTTTGTTGTCCATTTCTACGTGCCTGCAGAAAGGAGGAGGGGGAATTACAGGCAAACAGCTGCTTCATGTTAACTTGCAGAATTTTACAGAATAGTCTCCTGGGCACTGTTTAATCCTTAGAAAATATTCCCCATGGATGAAAATATTATAATATGTCATTGGCCTGATTTCAAAGGAATAATCTGTGTGAGTATTAAAAATTAAAAGTGTAAAATTCCCCAGAAAAAGTAGGAATTGACATGCGAGGAATATTTAAGCATTTCATCAGGAATAAGAATCTATAAAAGAATGTGGAAAAGAAAGAAAAACTTGAAGCTCTGAGAAACATTCCTTATCTTGTACCTTCACAATGTTCTTCTTGCTTTACCTATGGTAGAGAAACTCTGGAGGACTTTTTTTCTGGTAAACTCTTTCTCCAAGAAAATGAGTTAGTTTTGGTTTCAGGTCAAATTCTCCAGGTAATTTGGCCAAAGATTTATTTTCACCATACATTTGGAAGGGTAGAAAGTTTCCTTGATGAAAAATGACTCTGTTCATAAAGCAAAATGAACCTTTGATATCAAATAGTGACAAATTTAATTTAGATCATTTCTACAAATAAACTGATTGAGGAAAAAAGGCACAAAAAAATCTGCTTTACCTAAAAAAATAATGTTTGTTCTGAACTGAATTTCAGGAAATTGTCAAATGTAGATTTTCTGAAAATTGCCTTATTTGGCTTACCAATGGAAAAAGATAGTGGTGGGACTAAGCTCTTACAAGTACTTCAGTACAAATGCACCTGTTAGTAATAGAGTTGTTCATTTCTCCTCTAACTTCTAGCTAGAGAAGTTTTGCCTGATTTGGTCTCAATACTTCCTGATTCTCTCCCTGAATCTGATATTGCTTATGAGACCACAGCTTCCATCTGCTACACCTTGTACAATTTGACACACAGCAGTTCCCACAACGCACGACTTCTCCTGAACACTGGTGGCCTACCAAAGATTATTACCATCAGCATGAATGACAGGTAGGACGTGTAAGAAGTCTTTCCATCCCTTTTTTTTTTCCCTAGGGAAAAAAAAGAAATTGCAATATGTGTCACTTAGCATGGAAGTAGAGCACTGTGTCTTAGAGGAGGAGGCCACAACAGAATTACACAAACAGGAAAGTCACTTAAAATGACTGATCCATTCATAGGTAGGTTGTCCATGTTACAGCATTTTAAATAGCTCCTCAGAGGATGACAGCACTTTATTATCTATAAATTCACAGAGTGGCAGATCGGCAGATCATACCTACCCCAAAAGGAGGTTTCTGTTTCGCAATACAGCTATGATAATCTCTAATAGTAAAGTGCAGGGATGTGTTTCATAGAATTGATAGAACTGTACTTTAAAAATATTTATAAAGTGGCATTCTAGATAATTTTGTGTTTTTTTAGTCTTCCTTTAATACTTATCAAAGACAAAATATTTAATGAAAGAAAATACTTAAGGCTTTTTGAATGTAATTATTCTGTTTGCCTCCCTCTCTTAAAAAATGGAAGAGCATTCTTAAAGAGGAAATTAATCTCAGGAAAGAAGGCCTGATGAGGCCCTGAATAGTATAAATCCTATCTAGCTAAACAGAGATTTCACCTGCGGGGTGATTGTTAAACTGAGGTATATTTTAGTCAACTAAATATGAAAAGTTGTTGAATATGAAGACTATAGAATACTTCCTTTCTCTCCAATTTTTGAGAATAAGTAAATCAGGAAGGTATTTTTTCTTGCATTAGGTTTGGTAGTCAGGACAATGTGAAATGTACCTGAAAAGCAATAAAACAGGGTCTAGAAGAGAATAGACAGCTAGACAGAATGAATGCTACAAGGTTTCATTTCCTGAAGTGTACATGCATTGTGATTTTGAAGTGGGATTTTAAACATTTCGTTCTTATTAAATTGCAGTAACACATTCAGCAGAGCTAGCAGGGCTGCCTCTCTCCTCCTCTACTCCTTGTGGTCACATACTGATCTCCATAGCGCTTACAGAAAGGTAAGAAAGACGTGGGTTGTTGCAAAGACATTTCATCTGTCCTTTTAGTTCAAGAACCCTTTCCTTTGTCCTTTGGGACATAGCTTTTCTGCACTGTTGGGAGCCTGCCCATGGTAAGAGTCTAAGCAGTCTCCTACCTTGTGTTTCTGTTCCTTGTGCAGATTCCTGCATAAGTAAGGCATGTGCTTAAAATCTGCTTTCAGTGCTCCTATTTTCTATTTCTTTTATACACACTGGCAAACTTGTGGGGAAAAAGTAAAATAAAATAAAGTAAAATGAAACAAAACCAAGAAAAATAAAATAAAATAAAATAAAATAAAATAAAATAAAATAAAATAAAATAAAATAAAATAAAATAAAATAAAATAGATATTGGCTGCCAGAAAATGAGAAGTTATGCACAGTAGGTGTCCATTCTCCACTGACTGAACCAACACGGCACAAGAAGTAAGAACATGCCAGTAAAAGCAAAGGAAGGGCAAGGCAGCTTCTTGCTTTAAAATCAGAGCAGTCTTGTTCTCCTTGTTGTTTGGTCTTTAAGGCCAGGCGTTAGTTTTATACAAACAAAAAGGTAGAGTTAGGGAAGGGCATTGGCAAATGTTAACTGCCAGAGTCAAAATCAAACAAATAATGTCCAGGTTAAATTGGCCAATAAAGTATGTTATTTCTTTCCTTTCAAGGTTCTCTGACTGCTTTTTGAATGCACAGCTCAGGTGACTGTGACCCGTTTAATGTTTTGGGTAGAATACTGCATTTTAAAACATTTTTTTCCCTATTTTCCTGCTTAGAACTTCTATTCTCTAAAATTACCTATAAACAAAAACTCCCTATAAACAAAAACTATTCAGCTTTTCAGGCTCCAGCCTTTAAAATTTCATTAGCCAGTTTGTTTCTTAGAAAATGCAAAATGCATCTGCAGGCTACTAGATTTAAAAAAAGTAAGAATTACTTTTTTTTGGTTGAAATTTGCCAAGAGAAGTTAAATATCTCCGCAGTATACTGCCGAAAACCCAGAAATCTGTGTTCAAGAATGAATGTTGTAACCAGCTAGATTCAGTTTAGCTAGATTTAATTATCCCTGTCTTTTGCATCTATGTTCCTCAGTAACCCTGATGCCATGAGTCTTGTGCAGTAATGTTACTTTGGGTGTGCATATAGTAGGAAATGCTTGTTGTTCTTCTGTAAATCAGATCCCTTAGAGGTATCAAGCAGGGCACTGAAAACAGCAGGCCCCAGTATCTAGTAGTTTTTGCAAAAGTTTTCTAACAAGCATCAGAAATCGGTTAATAAAATGAGATTGGCACAGTCCTGAGACAGAGCTAAGCTAGAAGAGTAGGCTCCCTACAGTCAGCAGAGAAATGTAGGCAACTCCAAATAATGATTCATCTTACCTATCTTAAATTCACAATGATTCATCTCATCTATCTTCCACTCTAGGGAGACGGCTGTTCTGTTTTAGTGACTTCAAATGACCCTGCCCAAACTCCTAACTTGGCTAGGCATCTACCTCTTACCCAGGGGAACCCTCCCTTCCCTTGCAGAATTATCATGGGAGATCATGAAAGCTTATCTTTCTTTCTTTCTTTCTTTCTTTCCAAAGGCTGACTTCAAGAAGACAGATTTTGTCAATAACAGGACCACAAAAGCTTATAACTCTCTGAAAGATTGAATCCAATCATCATGCCACTGAAGAGGAGTGAGATGATATGTCAGTTAATATAACTGTCTTCACACCATTGGTGTTCCCACCACAAATCAGGAAGTATCTCAGAAAAATAGAAGCTGGCTTTATTTAAGAGTTGAGTGACTGGAGGAGAGCTGTTCTACCTTTTTAATCTGAATCACATTGTTGTCACTTATGTGTGCCAATTTATGAATAACCAAAGGTGAATTCTTCGGGATGTCTGAGGCAAAATTCCGTCCAGGTTTACCCCTAATCAGAGCTTCACTAAGGACATGGTTGTCTTAGTCTAACAAGCATTTGTGCCAAGAGGTTTGAAATGCTTGCTGACTGACTGCACATTTTTTACACTGCTTTATACAGATAGAATTATTCAGCAGGTGAGCACCAGGTGAGCTGCACAGAACTTCCCACCTTTCTGGTTCTTCACACATGTTAAATAAGCATCTCCAGACTTTGTGAGTATAAACAAGAAGCTACTCCACTACCTGCATTACAAAAGCACCGAGGAAGTTAAAATAATTATTTTTTTATTGCTTGTATTCATGGGCTCACTGTTTCTTAGCCTCTTTGCTTTGAGATTTCATCAACAGCAAAAAAAAAAAAAAAAAAAGTATAGGTCTCATCACGCCTTGCTCCTCCCATGCTCCCTCACACAGCGATTACAATTGGTAACTGTGTCTAGAAAGGATTTTAAATATAATCAGTGTCTGTCACACCCTTTGGGCTGAACTTAAATTCATCATTCTTTGATAATTTGTAGAAGAGTTAGTTGCTAGTGATTCAGTGATTATTTTCAGAAAAAAAAATGCATTTTAAAAATAATTTTGCTGATATTATTGTTGAAAAGAGAGATACACACACACAAGATTTGGATCATGGTTGCTTAAGAAATTTATCCCATCCTGCTTCATATTCTTTTACTTGAAATCATGATCCTTCCTACAGCAATTTTCTGCAATAGGATGCTGGATACTGAAGGAGTATGTCTGCTTATGTGGGCATAGGAAACAGGAGGAAGCAAATTCCAAAGCACCAGAGGACTGTTCCCATGGATCCTAGGAAAGGAAGAGAAGCACAAAAACATACACCTGATGATACATTTTGTAAGCAAAATTTATCTCAGCAAAGACTAAAATGTCCAGTAAACCCACTGGACATAAATATATAAAGCTGGATTATGAGGTGACATGATTCTTACAGCAAGGACCTCAAAGAGGAGAGCATCAGGCCTGCTCATTTTAACACTCAATCAAGCTACTACTAGCTACTACTAGAAATAAACCACCAGCATATTATGACATTGCAACATGTCCAAATGTATCTCTGGTTATCAGGGAGCTAAATTCTGTTTGTAGGTGCACATTGACTTCCCAGGAAGTCACAAGTGCATCCAGAACAGAACATGCCTTAGAAGGTTAAACAAATAAGCCTGTTTTCCCATCACAGATCATTTTCATAGGTTTGCTAGACCTTTACATTTGCTTTGAATAACTCCTATCAAATGCATTCCAGCAGGAGACTGTAAAAGTACTATGCTTTTCTTTCTTTTTTTTTTTTAGAGGTCATTTTCAAAATATTCAAGGTCCAAAAACAACACAGAGGAGGGGAACTTAGAGCATCTCATGTAGAGAAAAATGTTTTGTTTTGTTTCAAATGTGACTGAAAACAAAATGAAAACTTTTAGTGTAATGTGTTATAGCACTGCATATACCATAAATGAATGAACACCAGGAGGCCTGGACTAATCTTTTTTTACTGCCAAAAATGTAGTGTTATGCAAAATTGGTATCAGAAATTTTTTATTGTTAGTGTCCCTTTAAAATCACAAGAGTGTTTAAAAATCCCCCAAAGCAATGTCAGGCCTGCCAGAAACTGTAAGGTTATAAATGGGGGAGGGACAAGGACACACCTTATTACAGCTGATCTCCTACTTGTGTGCAATCAGGAACATTTCAGCAGGGTTCCAAGGAAAGCAAGAATGTTCATGAGAGAAATAATAAAGCATTCTTTCTAATGGAAAAAAACTGCCCTTGTTGCTTTAGTGAAACTGCTTCCTGGCTTGCAGCAAACATTTTCAAGCTTAATCCTTTCCATAAAAATGACAGTCATTTTTAAATTAAATCTAGGTAGAGACACATAGACTGTCCTGTAGACAGAGAGTGCTATGGAGGGCTAGCTGTGTAATGTTCCTGACTGACTGTATCTGAGTGCTCCTGCAAATAATTTGTTTGCACTTGCAAGATCGGTTACATCTTTGACTAGCATTACTGACATAGTAAAGGATCGGGCATTCTCTTTCTTCAGGCATTACAATTTTCTGTCTTAGAGGTTCAGGGACAAAATTCCCAGTAGTGTCACCTCACAGCACCCCCGAGAGCAGCGGGAGCCCATGCTCTGTCCTCATGGTGCAAGCCCTGTGGCAAATAGACAGGAGGCACCACACTGGACTCAAGGGAAGTCATCCTGTGCAAGCTCAGCCTCACCCTGCTGTTCTGTCCGATGCATGGGAGTTTGGGGATGTCCCTCGTGAGGCCTCAGCGGCACCAGCATTCACTGTTGTGCTGTCACCTGCAAGCTGCAGAGGCTCACGCGCGCCAGCCGCATGAAACCATGTTCTCACTTCAGGTGGGAGAGGGCATCTTCTGACTCATAAATTGTGTCCCTCTCTTCAGGTGCCAAGCTGAGATATCTGAGATATCTGAGGTATCTGAGATAGCTAAATGAACAAAGTCTCAGCGTGAATTAAACACTAGCTCTGCAGTGTTTAGTGAGATTCAGTGTTTACATTAGACTCATGTCTGCTGATTTCAGCTCTAGCAGCTGCCCTCCACACTTGCTCACTTTAATAGCTGCTGCCTTAGACCTTAACTCACATTCCTGATTCAGGCTGCAGGGGCTAGATAACATGAACTTCACACATCACTTAAAGTGAGCCAAAGAACTGGAAACGGGGGAAAAAAAGAGACTAGAGAAAATTTTAGCTCAACATCACAGTGCACCAAGGACAAGGTGTGAAGAACTTGGCATTAACATGACCATGTGAATCTACGTATACCCTGTTGGTTTTGATGGCCCATGGCATATGCCCAGTGAAACTCCATCAGGGAGATTTGTTCTCATACAGTAAAGAAAAAAAGAGGAGAGTTTTAGCAGATGGTATATGCAGAGTGGGGTTTCCCCTTCTCTCCAGTCATGCTTTGTGTATTTTAATAGGTTTGCGTATGATAAGGAAATAAGCCCAGTTTATCTTATTTCACATGTTCAGAGCCAAAAAGATGTTGATATACACAGTAGAGGGATTACCAGCTCAGGCTAAGAAATTTCAGATCTTCTGTCACTGTAAAGTTCAGGGATGTTGCTTGTTCCCCACCAAGAAAACGTGTGCCTACCTCACCCGTGCCTTGCCTGTGGCATACACAGCCCCACAAGGCTGCAATGACTTCCTACCCCTCTCCTGTCAGCTCCAAAGGGAGTGTGTTGCATGAGTCTTCAAGGGATTGCAAAAATAGTCACTTCAGTGAGAGGTAGATGAGGGGGAAGAAGGTGAAGGCCCGCAGCACCCTGCCCACAGCAGCCACTGGACTTGTTTCAGGATCCTGCAAGGTCAGACCAAAGACCAGGATCCCAGCTCAAATCAGGAGTCCCAAGGCCTGAAGCCCTCTTTGATAAGCATTAACAGGAGGAGGTGCCACTGAGGATCTTGGTGCCCTAAAATTGAAGACATGGGGCTCAGTTTGCCTTGTTCCAAATAGAGCCCACAACCCGCAGAAGACATCGAAAGGCTGCCATGGAGGTACCTTCATCCTACAGATGCTCATTAGGAATTGAAGCTAGTGGAGCTTGAGCTACTGTGTGAACACAGAAAAAAATGAAGGATAAGAGAGGCTTTTCCAAAGAGAACTTTGCTTCTAAGAGAGCAACGTCTTTTAGAAAGTTCAAAAGCTTCCTGAAGCCTGCAAAAGCCATAAAACAATAGTTATAGCCAGACTAACTGTATTTGACTTGGAATAACAACAAAATAAACCAGAAATGTTGCGACATCAGTGCTGAACTCTGTCCGGAAGGCACACTGCGCTTCAGGATACAGGAGTACTCTGGTTTAACTCCAAACATCTGACACTAGGCATGGCCCAATTAAAAGCCGTGCAAGAGTGTAAAACTCTCACAGCTCTTCAAGGCTGGAGAGCCGCAGATGCAGCATGCAGACTGAATGCTTTGTAGCAGAGATTAAAACACGCCCTGTAGAAAAACAATACTGTAAGCAAAAAAAATCAGGAAATACAGTGGAAAGGGAGGAAATGCTTTTTCTACCCTAAAACTTTGCCTGTACAGTGAAAGCGCTTTTGGCAGGGACGCTCTTAGTGTATTTGTTGGTACTGAGGTTACCGTCGCGCTCTCACTGTGTTTAAGACAAGGCACCACGCACAGGACACTGCGGCGGGAATGAGGGCAGCTTTCGGAGCCGACCCGCATCCCTGCCCGGGACTGGCAGCGTCGGCGGCTGGCGGGGTGCCCTGCTCACTGCGCGCTGGGCCCAGGCACATCAGTTCGCAGTGGCCTTTCATGCCCAGGACTCTGAAAGGCCGGGATCTTCCTGTTACTTTTGGAAAATGAAAATAAAGGACCTTAAGTTGCTCTTTTCATGATGCTAGGAAAGCAAAATATACAACCAACAAGCAAACTATACGTTTTAAAAGTTATTGTTTCTTAACTTGAAAAGCCTAAATGACACAGAGACAGAAGAGTAATTATCTTCTGGACTAAAGGATAAAAGCAGAGGCATTTGGAGGAGCTGCCAGTGCCGAACAACTCAGCAAGGAAAGGGACAGGTAAGTTTAAGCAGAAAAGTTGAAGCCAGGATCAGGGAAGGGGGCTGGCTTGTGCCTGCTGAGTGAGGGAGGAATGAAAAGCCTCTGGTGAAAAGTGTTATCAGATGGGTCCAGGCAGTAAATACTACAAAAAGCATGGTATCAGTAAACCGTGAGAAAAGAAACAAACAAAAAAGAAACAAAGAAAAAAAAAGAGAGAAAGGATAAACAATCAGGGTGGAGAAGAAATTGCAGAAGCTCAGCAGAAGCTCGGCTCAGAAAACAAGACCATGCAGGCAGTCCTGAGGCCCCCTCAGTGCAAACTGCAGACCTTGGTCAGGCCAAATGCAGCTCCCTGCTCAACACGTAGGTAGGAGGAGCAAATGAGAAGCTGGATTTGGTTATTGCCAGGGTTTATGGCAGGGCCTTCTCTGAGGTTTGTTTTGCAGGTTTCTGAGGGAGGTCCCACATGGTGGGCTCATGCAGCCCATGCCCGTCCAGTCTGGCATTCACGCCTTGTACAATGCCATCCGCAGGCTGGCCAGCACTGAGCTGTCCAGACAGACCAGCGAGTATCACCTTCCCACTGAGGACTTTTTTTTTTTTTTTTTTTAATTCAGTTATTTCCTCTTGTTGCAATACAGACAGAGTCATTGTGCTTTCTGATAAGGACTGTAATTAAAGATATGGTGGGTAGTAAGATAAATGTGGATAGTAAATAGGGCACAATGGATTCTGTATTCTATAATATGTTCATCCCATAAAAGAAGTTTCTAGTAGATCTGAAAGACACGGGTCTGTTTTTTAACGGCAATTTTATGTCCCTTAAAAAAGGGTCTACAGACATGGATTTGTTAAAAGTTGTAGAAAAAAGGAGGAAGAAAAGGAAGGAAGAAAAGGAAGGAAAAGGAAGGAAAAGGAAGGAAGGAAGGAAGGAAGGAAGCACGGAAGGAAGGAAGGAAGGACGGAAGGAAGG
>JAWLRI010000241.1:199266-226053 GCA_034781795.1 Crypturellus tataupa
GAAGGAAGGAAGGAAGGAAGGAAGGAAGGAAGGAAGGAAGGAAGGAAGGAAGGAAGGACGGAAGGAAGGAAGGAAGGCAGGAAGGAAGGAAGGAAGGAAGGAAGGAAGGAAGGAAGGGAAAAGATGCATGAAAATATGAGGTGTCCAAAGAAGATATTGCACAGCATTGGAGTGCCTTTGGTACAAGATTTGCTGGTGAACGTGTGACTTTGAGGTTTCAGGTGTCACTTCTTTGACAAACTGTGCTTATCGGCTGCCCTGTCACCACTTGGGCGGCCCCTCAGACAGGGCGAGAGGCCCGCGCCTGTGCTGCAGCATGGACCCTCAGGGCGCTTCCACCCCCAAGCACAGGAGTCCTCTGGTCTCAGCCCTGGGCATCCATGCGTCCTTGCGCTTTCCTGTCAGGCAGCGGAGGGCAAGGCCCCGGCTCCAGGGAAGAGAGAGCTGGATGCCACCTGCTCGGCTCCCACAGCCCTGGCCCCCTTCAGAGAAGCTTGGCAGAGCGGCAGCACCAAGCTTTGCCAGCCCCATGGCCTTCCGCAGCGGGCACAGACACTCACTCACAGGGAGCACCTCAAGCGCGCCTCCGGGCCGTGTGAGCTCCTCGCCATTCTGTGGCTGTGGAAAGGCCCTTTCTACTTTTATTTTTTCCCCCAACCCTGCAGCCAGTTCCAAACCGAGGATCTCGGGAAGGGGGCTATGAGACACCACACACAGCAGCCCTGATCGGCGCTGCAGGTCAAGGGCTGCGTGGCTGTGCGAGAGCGTGTGGGGGCTGGTGCACGAGCAGACGCAAGGCCCGCGGGGTGGGCGCTTCGGCAAGGGCTGCTGCAACAGCTCTGCTGCCAACCAGCGCTTCCTGGGTCCCTTGCAGGCCAGGAGTAAGCAGTCTTTGCGAAAATGCACTCAGCCACCTAGATATGAGAGTCATATTAGCGGTAGTTGGCAAAACTCTTGGAAAGTGCACGTCCGCGCTCTGGTTCTCCATTGCTGTCAGAAAATAGCAGTTACTTTCCCTTCAGGAGAGAAAACAAAGGTAAATAATATGTAGCCCCGGTCAACAGTTCCTGGCCTCTCATGCTTTTATACAGTACAGTACAGTATTTTTTATTCTTTGGCACAGTTTGGTACGAATGGCAATGCTGCACACAAGCAGCTGAAAACTGCAGTAGTCATTTTTACTGCACCTTGGTGGGCAGTCTCTGAAGGTGCCATCTCACTAACAAAGTACAAACCCGAAATAACCCTATAGCCCCACCTTCGCTCCTGATCAAAGACGGGGCCACATCCTGTAAAACATTGCAATGAAGTTACATACTGTTTA
The DNA here is from genome assembly GCA_034781795.1 of Crypturellus tataupa. Taxonomy (NCBI): domain Eukaryota; kingdom Metazoa; phylum Chordata; class Aves; order Tinamiformes; family Tinamidae; genus Crypturellus; species Crypturellus tataupa. Next base: position 200,591 of record JAWLRI010000241.1, read on the forward strand.
ACTTTATACATTTCAAAGTTCGTTCCCAGGAAAAAGGAAAAAAAAAAAAAGAGCTGGTGCAAGGTGAAGGGGAGGGAGGCACCCAAAACAGAGAGGATTGCAGCTGTGGCTTGTGATTTTTCTTGCCAAAACTGATAAACATCTCTCCGGGTCCATATTTATTACAAGGGCAATAATGCAAATACAAAGCTGGCACCCAGGAACAGGGAGCGGGTTGCAGGACAGCCCTGCCAGGTGGATAGTCCCCCCACACACACCAGGGTTTTGCTGTACCCCTCCATACAAAGATCTGAGGCCTCCAATAGAGCAAGGAAGAATTTAGGGCTCTGGGATGGTCACCCCTAAGACCAGGGATAGCTGCTCAGGGGTTTCAGAGGATCTCAAGATTTCTTTCCAATCTGCCTCTTCACTGGAAATATGTCAGGAGAAGAAGTCTAACCCATCATTCTTCACATGCAACATAATTTCTGATGGGACAAAGAAGCACCATGGCAAGTGGCTTTGCCTGTTTATTACTCCCTGAAGAGCTTTGGAAGGAAGTGCCTTTGGCAACACTGTTCTAGTCACAGGGGCCTCAGATTTCCCCAGATCTGTTTCTCAGAAATCACAATGTCTAAGGTGGTGTTTGTGGAAATATCCCGGCTCCAGGATTTCCAGGTAGAGCTACATTAAAAAGCCTTGGACGCTCATATTCTCTCCTGAATGCAGCTCATTTAATGGTCGCCAGCTCCCACCCAACTGTTGAATTTAGCAGGTCATCCCATCACTTCAGCACATTCCGATTTCTTCTCCCCTCGCTTTTTCACACTATGATTTTGAATCTGTGAGGCCTCTGCTGATCCCTGTAGTTCTTCAGCTAATGAGATACAGCAGCTTCCTCACACCCGCATTGCACAGCACTTGGCACCTGGCTGGTAAGTTGTTTAAAGGCTCCTTGTATGAGACACCATCATGTTTTAAAACCTAGGCCCCATAATCAGCTTTCCATTTTAATGGCTTAGGACCACGGAAGAAGCTCTGTGAGAGCTCAGCTTGTTACTCTTGCTAAGTTTCACTGAATGTACTAAAACTACATTTTTCAAAAAAAAAAAAAAAATGTAACCACATCCTGAAATTTCAAGTCCTATTATGAGCTTTCTATAATTGAAGCTCTCTTTTTTTTAATCAATGAATCAGCAAAGCTTAGACTGTTTTAAAATCATTTAAAATCATTTGTATTCTTTGACTTGTATTTTTAAATGCTTGTCTCTAATACAAATAGTTTTAAGGGCTCAGGAGTTTTGACCTCCTGTTCTGCCAGCAGGATCCCACAGACCTATCTGGGCAGAGCATCTCTGTTGCTGTGTACTAAAAACATCATTACAGGTGCTGAGCTCTTCCACACAGCACCAAACCAGTCTGACCCTGTCCTAAACAATCTTTTAATTTCCTTAGATATGCATTCTTGCAAAGGCATGCTGCCTTCACAGCCACTCTGTACTGCTCAGGCCTTCTCTAGAGGAGGATGTGGTCAGGATTTGCTGTTGAAGATATGAATCAAATCCATGATTTGCCATCCACGAGTATTACCATGAGCTTTGAACAAGCTTTAAAAGAGCTTCACATTTAGATAGGAATATTATTCAAGGGACACAGACTGTAAGTTTTGTAAAAATGAGTTTTCTAGGGATATTTTGGCCTTCCTCAGAATAGGAACAGAAATGTGACCAAGTTGTGTCAGGGTTAGGGACACCCTCATCTTTACACACTAACTCAAGCATTGGGCCAACAGAGATCTCCTAACATGCAAAACTCTGCCTCAGTCTTGAATAACTCCTGGCCACCAGGGCTGTTGGGGACTAACCAGTGGAGTAGCCACCTCACTGGGGTTACAGCAGACACCAAGTTAAGTTAAACCAGCTGTTCATTTTCACTGTGAATAAGGGAACCTACATTATGAGCTATACTAGGAGAAGCATGGCCAGTAGACCAAGGGAAGTTGTCATTCCCCCTTTTGCTTGGCAAAGAATTACCTTCAATCTCCTCAAGTTCAAGGAGGGACATGTCAAGCAACTGGAGTTTATCCAGCAGAAAGCCCTCAAGATGGTGAGAAACCTAGGGCACATAAGCCCTGAGAAGAGGTTGAAGAACCTGCGTTTGTTTGGCCTGGTGAAGAACAGACAAGAGGATGATATAAAAGCAGGGTGCAAGGAACTGAAAGTGAGCTCCAGAGACAGCAGACCAAACTCAGCTCAGTAGTGAGAGATGGCAAAACAAGGGACAAGAAGCTAACATTTGGGAGGTTCAAGGTGGGCATTAGGAAATAGTTTCTTACTAGAAGGGTTGTGTTGCTTTGGAACAAGTCACCCAGAGAGGTCAGGGATTCTTGACCTCTTGGAGTCAACCAACCTCCATCCTCAGAGTTTTAACGATACGGCTAAAAATCCCAGACCTAACCATATCGAGTGACAGTCCTACTTCAAGGGGGAGGATAGACTAAGATTCTGCTCTAGTGTGGCATAGTAAAATTAACATGACAGTTTGGTTTGACTTGCAGGAGAGCTAACGAGGTTGTTTCTGGTTTTTGCAAGGTAGAAATGGCTAAGGAACATCTCCAGGATCACCAAGATAGTTGCTCACAGTAGCTGACATTTCAGTGATGCTCACAATGTTTGCCCTCCTTTATTAATATATAATCACTACAGGAATTTAAAAGCTTTTTGGCATAAACTGAAAGAATGAGAAACCAGTTTAGGCTCATGTGGAAGGAGAGAGAACATCTTTGAGCTAACTGTAGCTTAAAATTAGAAATCTTTTTTCAGTTAAAGGCCCTCTCATTCACTAGCTAGGGAGTCAAACTCCTGCTCAGGCATAGAAACAAACCCAAGTAATATTTTTTTTTCTAAATAATTTATTTAGTTTGGCCAAAGTAACTAGGTCAAGATGTTTTGATCTTTTAGTAGCATCAAGAAAATCTCTTTTCTATTACCTAGCAGAGAGCTTAGTTTCACAACTCTGTAGATTGCTGTTCCTATTTTTTGAGAGTTTCTACCTTTTCCTATTGTTGCTCAAATCAGAACAGCATTTCTGCCTCTCTGGAATTTTGTACAACCCAACAACAGGAAAAACAATGTTAAAACAAAACTAACTTACTGACTTTTCCAAAGTAGGTTTTAAAATCAGTGCAACATAAGAACTTCCCCATATTTATTTTCAGAACCTATTGCATTTTTCCTTAAGCCTTGTTTTTTTGCCATGCTGACAGATTCCCCTACTGCACTTTCATGCTTTTGTCTTCTCCTTTCAGTGTAATTCTCACATTACAGCTGTGGTAGCCACCACCAGTGAGACTGCATCAGCTGTGGAAATTCCTTTAATCAACTCACTAATCAGGGGCTTACACATAAGACCCACATCAAGAAGCAGTCAAATCTGTTAAATGAATTAGTGAGAGTCTTGCATAACTGATGAATGAACAACACAGACAATAGTGAAAAAGATCTCAGATAAGGAGGAAACCTAACCTCACTCATTAGCCATTCTCACCAGATATAATGAGTAGACAGCTTCCAGATGGACTCAAATCCTGGAGCCCTCAGTGCAAATAACAGTATAATATGACCCTTGCGTTTCTCTCTAGGGTTAGAGTGGATGCAAATTATCATGTTTAGGGAGCAAAGATACTACAGCTTATCATTAGTTGGAACTTGAATGTATAAATTCATCTAGATTTCTGAGCTCTCATTTTTCCTGTGGTTGTTTTCCTAAAGGAAGATATTAAAATGGTGGTGAAAACAGTGGAGTGATAATAACATATTGTAGAAGTCTCCAAAATTTTGGAGTGCCTCTCAGCCACATCCTGAGAAATCAAATGGAAGGACTTCATACAGAAATAATTTACTTGTTACACCCCCAAGGCAAAATCCCACAGTAAACTGCTATTCTAAGTGCAAAAAAGAATATGTAGGTAGTTTACTCTCAAGATAACCCCTGCTTTTTTTCTTAGTTTATGTAAAATTTAATCTGCAAAAAGATCCAAATCTCAGATATTATGCTGCAGTGACCAGCCTCCATTCTGGTTCTATGAAAATATATGAACTAACTAGCACTAACTGAGATTCATGCAGTCTTGCAGGGCCCAAAGGCAGAGTCAGAAGGTAACCCAGTGAGTGGAAATAAGTGTTTTAGGAATGATCAAAGACAGCCTCTTAGAAATACCTTACCCTGGAGACTCCCTATCAAGCTTAAGGCCTTTAGAAGCCTAGTTCCCACTCTAAGTCTTGTTTAAAAATTGGAATTTTTATTTCTAAAGCACATGGGCACTTAAAAAATGATGTAACACCATTTGGGTGCAGAGCTTTAGTATTTTCTCAACCCATACAAAAGGACAGAGGAAATTATAGCCTGAGCACTATGCTGAAATCTCATGCTCCAAATAGAGTGAAGAAAAAGACCAACAGGTGTTATGCGTGCTTGAAGACGACTGGATTCCTACACCCAGAGATTGTCAATTTACAGTTGCTCAGGTGTTAAATCAATGTTCAGCTCTTGGCATTGGTAAAATCTGATATGAAGTTGGTGCTGTCCAAAAGGACCAGCCTTTCCTGGCATCATCTGGAATATCAGTGGGTTCAGACACAATGCTGGAGTAGAAATACACAATTCCACCTTGGCCATGAGACCAAAGAGATGAAGAAAACCTTTCAAGAGACCAAGTAGGGCACAAGCAGATCAATGGAGGGGATCGTCCCTCTCCACTCATCTCTGGTGAGGCTGCACCTGGAGTACTGAGTGCAGTTCTGGGCTCCCCAGAGCAAGAAGGATGTGGAGCTTTTAGAGAGGGTGCAGTGCAGAGCCACGAACACGATTAAGAGACTGGACTATTGTATGAGAAAAGACTAAATGAGCTGGGCCTGTTTAGCTTGGAGGAGACTGAGGGGAGATCTGATCAACAGGTACAAGTACCTAAAGGGAGAATATAGGGAGGATGGGGCCAAACTCTTCCTGGTGGTGGCCAGTGACAGGACAAGAGGTAATGGGTACAAATTGAAACACAGTAAGTTCCATCTCCATGTGAGGAAGAACTTGTTTCCTGTGAGGGTGACAGAGCCCTGGAACAGGCTGCCCAGAAAGATTGTGGAGTCTCCTTGTCTGGAAATCTTCCAAACCTGCCTGGATGCCACCCTGTGCCATGTGCTGTAGGTGTCCCTGCTTGAGCAGGGAGGTTGGATTAAATGATCTCTAGAGGCTCCTTCCAACCTCAACCATTCTGTGACTCTGTGCTTCTGTTAATTTAGATAAACCCACCACTTGACACCACTTTTTTAGAGTTTGGGTGGATTTGGCGATTTATAGTTCTCTGACTTGTATTTGTCCACTCAATACTTTGAAATAGAATAAAATAAAATAAAAATAAAATAGAATAAAATAAACTATTTTTATTTAGTTTAACTTAGTTTTTGGAACCATTGAATTTATATGTCGTGACACAAGTTGAAGACACCTGCTTCAAATAAGGTTCTTCCTTTTGCTTGTTCCTGACAAGTTGTTTTCAACAGTTATTAACCAAATGTGATGTCTAAAAGTGTCAACAGCCCGAGCAGCACTATCTGTGTTCATTAGTGTTCTGACTGCTTACAGGCCTGCCTGGTTTGGGAGCTGTGTTTGTTGGCTGGGCTTTATTCCATCTTCAAGGTCAAGCAACTTCCTCCTACTTTTGAAGATTTATTACATCTGACAGACAACGGTAGATGAAATATATTTAACAACTCCCACACACACTTATTCTAGGAGCTTTCTCATTCACTGTGTTAGCTCAAGGGCACTCTTTTGCCAGGAGAGCTTTTACATCACCAGAGTTGTTTCTAGAAAGGTGTGAAATCTACTCAGGTATATTGAATTGAAATGTCTGTCTCATATATATGTATATGTGTCTGTATACACATGTTTATGTACACAGGTGATAAAAAGAGTGGCCTCAGTACTGAGGGGAAGAAGTGTTTGGAAGTTACAAAGACCATGTGTTAAATTACATTTTTCAGTCTGTCTTCTCATGTTTCCATCATACCTTATGAATGGAAAAGGTGAGGAACAGTTTAATCTTGAAATTAAATCATATTCTTAATGACAGCCTCATGTTTATACCCACAAGAGTTCAGACCATTTTATGGATAACTCAAACCGCTCTGATAATGGCAATTTTTGACTTTGCCTTACTGCTCACTAACATTTCATGTGGTTTAAATGCCTCCACGCCAGCCAAACGCGGGTAGAAGGCTGCAGTTCTAAAAATTAGTGCACTTTATTTTTCTCAGCAATATTAAAAACCACATAGGACAATTAAGGCTGGCTAAGCAATTCAGGTAGCACTCTGAACCTGCCCAAACCACTCTCTCATTTGAATGTGACATACCACTTACAAGCTTCATTTGGCCAGAGGCTCTAATTTGTAGCACCTCAGCATTATGCTAAAGTTGTAACTTCAACATCTCACACAGCACAGGCCCATCCCATGTCAAGAGGGAGCCAGATGTACAGATAAATGCTAAAAAGAGCTTACCTTGGCTACCATCCCCATAATCCTGGAAGGAATCGTTTAGGTGCCAAATTTAGGTAGAACCTTTTGCTACATTTTGAATGCTGTCATTAAATCTTGTACGTAGCATGTTTTATGGCTACTAAGTGAGGTTCTAGGCTGGACATTACCTGCAGAAAAATGAGAATGTGACATATTTTTATAAGCACTTTTAAATCCAGTGTACACAGACAAGAGAAGTAATGACTTTCGTAACCACCAGCTCTGCATATTGAACTGGCATCTAAAAAAAAAAGGCACACACAGGCATGTGTTTGTGCAAACTCATGTTGTCCGAAGCCTGCAAAGAAGAATGCGATTTAGAACAGTAAATAGCTCAGGCAAACTTGAACAGCTGGTTTTTCTAGCCTAGTTTGGGCTAGGAACCTCTTATTAGAAACAAACCTTTTGTTTTAGACTACTGGTGTGATGATAATAATAACAATACTTCAAATACAGCCCTTTGAAACATATTTCTGCAAGAATCTGAAAAATAAAACCACACAAGAAAATAGCTTCTATAATGTGTGAAATGTTAAAGTTAATGCTTATCCGGGCCAGATTTGAACATTTCCAGAGAGAAACTTTTCATGCTAGATGTAGGTGAGGGGTGCCAGCACGTCCAAGCTCTGCACATATCCAAGAGCAGTTTCTCCACAGGGTTCATGCATGGATGTGTGTGTTGCAGTGAGGGGTTGCCTCAAAGCAATACTTTCTGTAGAAGCTGCCTTACTATAGAAATCCCAAGGCAGAAAGTCAGGACATCGCTGAAGTCTCAGTGTCAGATTTCACTACCTGTGAGAACTCTGCCTGCACTGTTGTCAAGCTGATGTCCCAGGGGAGTACAAATCCAGGGCCTGTATGCCAAAGAAGACAGCATCCAGAGGCTTTAAAGAACCATATGGAGATCTCAGCTGAAAACTCTTCACACTTTATGCTCAGAACATATTAGGCTTTATGGTCTTTACCGAATACAAGCCGGTCTAGCTCATTTAAGAACAATAGTAAAAAATGTGTATTTATTGCATGGCAAGAATGAAAGAAAACAGAAAACTTAATTAAAAAGATTGGCTCTTCAGACAGTGCAAGATATTTTGTATTTCAGCTCTATATTTCTACAGCTCTGCAGAAAACACATTCAGGAAGCTTACCTCTGTTCAGATTTCAGCTCAGATTTCTACTTCATTTCACCTGGAAGCCTTACCTTGGTGTCTGTGCTAATAAAAACAAGCCTCATACTTTTATATCACCTGTGCTTTATGTCCCAGTCTTTTCTAGATCTAAACTGAGAAGGGGGTAATGAAAAAAATGGTGTGGCAGCAAGGCATATAAGATACATAGGTACATAGTCCAGGTCCAGGTACATAGTCATCTAACTCTGTGTCTGAACTGACACACACACACATATATATATATACATACATATATATATATATGAACGGACAATTGTCTCAGTAGTCTAACTTCATTCTTGTTAGCCTCAGTACATCCTTAAAATTGGCAAGTCAACTGCCTAAGCTCATTTTCAACTTTTTGAATAGTTCAGGCAGTACTCTAAGAGACTAGGATACTTGAGCTACATGCCAAATACTGCTAAGATTAATAGCAAGGAGACTGGAACATAGGACTAGAACCAAAAGCAAGTTAATCACTAATTTAGTAAATTACATATATGGCAGTTGTCAGGGTCTAGTAAAATCCATCCTGGAATGATTAAAGTGAAACAGTCCCTGAAGAAAAAAGATTATTTCATAAGAGGTGAGGTTCAAAAAGACCAGAGAAAGATAAACACAGTATGTATACTTCAAAAGAGTAAAAGGCAGGCAGGCATTTACAGACCAGTCGAACTGACACTAGTCTCTAGCAAGATCCATAAAGTTGAATTTTAATGAAGAATAAGGATAGAGGCTAGGGGTTCTTGATATGGTGCTTGCTAAGGATCTACTAAGTCATCTCATGAGGGCTTCTTTCACCCAATTTTGAAAAAAATCACCTGCTATTCAAATTAGGCTGGCACAATAATAGGGGAATGGGCTCCAAAACCGAAATTACTGAATTTTTCAAACAAGCTCAAAAAAAGAGGACTAGTATGAAACAAAAAGGCATTTTGTGATTCAAGGTGAGACTTAACTCAGAAAAGAGGTTGTCTCAGGTATTATGTAAGGAGCTGTCAGCTCTCTTTGGAGAAGGTCGGTCTTCAGTGTGATCTGGGTGCTGCCTAGTTTTCCACAGCCGCAGGTATTTGCAACACTTCCTTGGTGAAATCAGTTAACACAGCAACATTCAACTTAAAAGCCATGTCCTCATTCAGAAGGGGATTTACTGTGGACACTGACGCAAAGGCAAGGAGCCATGACAGCATCACACAGCATGGGGAAAGCTTTTGTTATGATCTACATATCATTGCTGGTTCACAGTGCAGTTGCACAATTCAAACCAACTTAAATGGCCCCATGCCCTACACCTCCCCTTGCTTCAGTTCTGGCGTTTATTTGATGCCTCCTCCTCTACTTTCCCCCTTCTTTGCTGTGGCTGTTTGCCACAAATTTGGCTTTCCAAACATCTTTTCCCGGCTGGCATGAGGCAAGTGTGGCACCAGGCCAAGGCAGGCACACGTGGCCAGGGGCAGGCTGAGGCTCTGCCTGGAGAGGCCCCGGCAGAGCTGAGATTGGCCTGTCTCCAGCCTTGGCTATAGCCTTGACATGCACCTCTTGGCTGGTATCTCCAGCACTGAAGAGGGAGGACTCTTACTGCAAGTTCCTCAGAGAAATTAAGACCACAGTGACAGCAATCAGTACTTCCAGCTATTTTTTTTCCTCCAGTATGTTATGCAACTAAATTACAGGCGCGTTTCAGTGAGGCACATGAGCCCTACCACAGACCTCCAGGCAGTCTTATCACTGACCGTTCTCAGTGCTGCATCTGCAGGTCTGGACTTCCAAGGTATGACAAGTGAGCCAATTCTCAACAAGAGCAGGGCAGGTTAGTCAGAAGGCAGGCACTCTAGAAAGAGGATATCTTAATGTTCACACACATGCCTGTCCTATCAGGTCATCTTTTCACACAGTGAGCTAGGAAAGTGGCTCATAACCTCATATGTTAGTGTTTGGAGTACCTCTCCCATTGCTTCTCCTTTAGAGAATGAGAGGAGTCATAACATTTCAAGTCTCTTCTTGCTTCAAGCTATGTGATTCAGGTTCAAGACCTGTACTTCCTCCTTCAGGAGACAAGAAAAAACATTGTCTCTTGATCGCAGATAATGTTAACTGCCCCAAAAGTAATTCATTTCACAAAGGAGCCTCTTAGGTTGCCCACTGAGTCAGGAGGACAACCACTAACCATTAAGCCTTGAAGATACACTCCATATCCCTTGATTACAGTAATCTAGGAAGAACTGTAGTACCATGTATTGCGTGCAGCCCGTAAACCTATGCCACTGGAAAATTACACAGTAATTGAGATCTTTGTTCTTGGCCCTGGCTGGCCAAGGCAAGAGCCTCCTGTTTGTTTGGAATTGTTGAGGATTTGCACTGTTGAGTTGGAGCTTCAGAGAGCCTTGTCATCATCCAGTCCGTTCTGACCAGATCTTTCTAGATGTTTAAAGACACTTGATGCTACAAAGATTTTTTGTTCTAGTGGAGTAATACAGCAATATTCTGAGATCACAATTCAAGTATAAGGTATGCTTAGCTAAGTACAGCGATTGCAATATCTAGTTCAATTACAATATCTATGCAATCCCCATTACCAGTCTCTATAATATGCTCACCATTATGACACTGGGCATCGCCAGCTGCAAGAAGAAATACATGGGTTGAAACAAACTCAAGCCTCTTGTTCTCCTTGAAATTCTTTTGTTAGTTTTTCAGTTTTTATACTCTCCTTGGGCTCAACTGCATATACACTCGCCCCCACCCTGGACTGGCTAACACAGGGAGACATTTGCACTCTTGATCAACAAAAGGAGAACCATTAATACGATCAGTTGATCATCCAACAGACATAGTCATTTATCCAAAACAAAGGTCACCCTCTGGTGAGTCCACCTTTATGCCGAGATGGTCAGCTCTCTCTGTAACAGCTGTGGTCAGACCCCATGTTATTCAAAGAGCTTTGTGGGCATATCGCCCTCACTCATCTCCTCTGAGCCTTCTTCCACTGTAGGGGTTTATTGGTGGGCCACAAACCTGCAAGAAGTGCAGCACCTCAGCCAGGCACTGATTGCTCCTGATCAGACCAGTGAGATTTAGGGAAGGGACTAAATTCAGCACCTTTTCAGCAGAAATGAAGCTTGAACATCGGGGACCTGAAAGCTCGGGGCGCAGTTGTATTTACACACGAGCACTGTGCCATGCGTGCTGAGAGGGGAGTTGCCTAATGCAGTCTCACCTCACCAAGTCCTTTGTCTGTAGCCAGGATTCGGTACTGCAAACTGCAGTATCTGCACTCAATGAGCAATAGTTGATTACTTGGAAGAATAAAAGATTGTTAGGGCTATTTCATTTACAACTGGCCGGCTGGACTCTAGACGGCAAAGCCGCACCCACGCACAGCTTCAACTTAAAAGGGATTGCTTTGACCTTGCAGTTTAGTTTCCACAAAGAGGCTCTGCCTGGCCTTATCTACTCACATGTGAGAAGTCAGCTTCTCCCTCTGAGTCTGTGCACCCTAAAGGAAACCCCTTCACTATTGCAAGAGGAGAGTGCTGCCTCCCACCACATCAGTCCATGCTGGGCTTGGCGTTGCCCTTGGCCTTAGCCCAGCAGCACAGGGCAGTCAAGGCAGGCGGGGCATGAGCACCCACCTGGGAAGTGCCACCACACGGCGTGCGCTGACTCACTGCGCCCTGTATCCCCGGCCACACCTCGCCAGCTTTATGGGCAGTAAGAGTGTCTTTTATTGGAGCCACTAATTAAAGGACATTTCCTTGGTGCCGGGATGGGGCAGGTGGAGGTCTCAGGCAGGAGGTAAGAGCACTTTCCTACTTGTAGCTTTGCCTCTTTCCCTTTTTGAAGTGGAGCATGGGAGGGAAAAAAAAAAAAAAAGCCAGGGATGCACCAAAGTTACCAGTACTTTCAAAAGTACCACACTTCACACACAGAAGCTTCTCCTCTGCCTGAGGAGCCTCAGACCCACCAAGATCACTCCTGCCCTTCTACCCTGCAGCACAATAGCACCGACCATCCTCTCGTTCACTGATGCTGCTGTAAATATTTAGGCCTAAACAACACAATAAGAGCCATCCTGGTTGGGACACCAGGAGACCTGGTCCTTTTCCAGAGAACCTTTCTCCTGAATCTGCAACTGAAGCCTGTCCTGAGCAATTAATCTGCATTCCTGCACTATCCAGGTTCCCAACGTAACAGCCTTCTCATGATATCCTTTGGTTAACAAAGTCCCACTAACCCCACCCTTCCTTGAACTAGTCACAGTTTCTTCAGTAGGGTGGACTCATGTGTGCTTTCCTAACTGCCAACACCTTTATCTCTTTTCCAGGAATTTTGGATTCCAGGACATGTATCTACATAAGGCTATGTTTTACTGAATATCATCTGGGCCCAAGAGCATTTGGACATCAATTCTAGTTTGATTCTGCTATGGCTAGACAACTTTTAAAGGCATTTAGGGTGTGGATTTAACTTGAAACAGATTTAGGAAATAAAAATGGCAGGCTATCACACAAACAAAATAAAGAGTATTGCTTTGAGATCTCATAGGGCCTCTGATTCTGATAAGAAGGTATCCAAGTAAAACATGAGGAACTGTGACAATAAATCCATTGTTTACTGCTCTAATATTAAGAACTTAAATATTGTTTGCAGTTTTATGTGAAAGTGCCCCTGTTCCAGTTGTGAAAATGAGCTTTGAAAAAATACAAAAAGGAAAAAATACATTTGACCTAATTGAGTAAGCACACTTTTAATTGAATAGTTACTCTTATTTCTTTTTAGTTATAGAACACTTTTTAAACTTTTAACTCTGTGATAGTTTGATAGTCCTTTTAGATGGTATTGTACATCTGAGACATTGAGGGGAATGAGACAAAGCTGGGGCCAAATCTGTTGTTATTGAAACATTTTCCTGTTTCCTATGAACAATCACATACGAATGAGGAGAAAAATGAATTAAGCTGGAAAACAGAGCTTTTGACCCTGCCACTTTATTTAACTTGAATCATTATTGCTAAGGAAGTGAAAAACTAAAACTTCCCTCCCTCATACCAGCAACTGAGCTTCTAAAGGAGTCATTTTAGTGCCTTATAGCAATTTTGTAATGATCATATTTGTCAAATAAACTAATACAAAGTAAACAAATTAGATGAGGCAGATGAAGTCAGGGGGCATTTTAGCTGAAGGTGTTTTCCAGCTCAGGCTTTTGGCAATCCAGCGGTGGTGTGGGGAGCCCAAAGAGCCAGGAAACAGAGTCTGGCAGTTCTCATCATCCCAGCACTTCCCTGAGCAAAAAGAAGGTCATGGTCCCACAAAGCCTACTGAGGTGTCCCTGTTAAAAGTACATTAAAGAGTTGAACTCAAGCAATTTCCTCTCTTTCTTAGAGGTTTGGTTGGTTGCTTGGCTGTTTTATCGTGCCACCTTAACATGGTGATTTCAAATTCAACAGGCTGACTCAAGCCAGGCTCCATCTTTTACTTATTTTTCCTGACAATTGCTAAGATTGGGCTGAGCTGGAGGCATTACAGTTGGCAATGTAGATCGAGCCCCTAGAAACAAGCCAGGTGCCCAGTGAACAAGAAGGCAAGAAACTGGTTTCTGACACCTTTTGATGAGCTCCAGAGAGAGCGAGCAATCATTTGGGGCAAATTCCCCTTCCCTGGGGCTTCTTGGCAAGCAAGGATAACAAATGAATAGCTCAGGCCAGTTATGCAGAATTAGGAGATATTTTGGTTAACATTTTGATTCTGAGTAGATTCTGTTATCCCTTTATACCAATGAAAGGGAAGAAAGAACAACAATCATCAAGAGTTGGGCTGAAGGCCCCAATATCAGGGAGACTGTGGCAGGATCCACACTGAAACTGGACAGGGAGATTCCCATTTCCCATGGGGAAGAGGCTGAAGAGGGATTATGAGAGTAGGAAAAGAATGATATGGAGGGAAGCTGTCCTCATTCTGAAATTGAGACAAAGTAGCTTGGGCTTAACCATGGAAAGGAGTAGCCAACCAGAGGGATACTGGGAAAGGCATTGCTATTCAGCACAAGATTTCTAAGCTCTTCAACTCGGTATACAACAGATTAGCAAATCACATTTCAGATGCCAGGAACCATGTACAAAAAATACTTGTAGGAAATAATGAACATCAGCAAAAGGCTAATGGGCATTTGTCTCATTAGATACTCACAAATGTAAGAGGAGAGACAGAAGCAAAGACCCTTTATAAAATACTTGAAGAGAAGTCATTAGTTGTGCTTAAAGAACATGCTCATGAAGGTCACTCAGACAGATGAATTATGGCCAGACAGAGATATGGGTAGGAGTGAAGCGATAACATGAAAATTACACACTCAGAGAAGAAATCTGTCTCTGCAGTTGTTCTCACTGTGCCTCAGATTGAACTGCATTTCTGTATTTATGCCAAGTAGTTTTTCCTGTACTACCATATATCTTTGGGTTTAGCCAAAGGGGAAGCGATAAATCTGAGAGTATAGAACAGAATAAAAACACTGAAAGTTTAAACTGTGTCCCATTGCCCTGAAAAAAAAAAAAAAAACACGTAGGATATTGGCTCAAGTACCTATCCGGGGACACACTGAGCATCATTATTTTTTTTTCTTCAAGAAACAGTTTTTCGTATTTCATTCCTAAGTTAGCTCCATTCTATGCAAATGTCTGCCTTATTAATCCCAATAGAGAGATGGCTATGCTTTTATCACTGAAATATTATTTGCAGAGATAACAAACCTGTTGTAACTGCAGCTATAGCTTGAACTCCTAACATCAAAGAAAGGAAAAATCACAGCCCTTGAATCATTTTTGTGCCTCTCACTGCGACAGTTCATCCCACACCAGCGCTGACAGTGAGGGGCACAGCAGGTTAGAGACATGTTAATGCCACTAACTGAACAATGTTCCTTTGTACTTTTATATTTTTTGTGTCTCTGGATTACATGGGAAAACATAATCTATGGAGCCAAAGTTTCCAAAATCAATGGTAAACTAAGGATATTCTTGTATTCAGCACAAACACAGGTTTATCCAGCTTTAGAATATTGAATTGAGAGGTGCTTTCTTGGTTACTTGGTTTCACCTAAGGACTATCCTCTGTCTGTTCTGTTTAAAACACCTGGGCTATAATGTCCAAAGGGAAAGCCTGCCTGCCGGAACTGCAGCCAAAATGCCATCCCTATAAACACTGGTAGGCGTTGAGAGAGAGCTAGGGGTGTGATCTGCATCAGGTGGCTGTTGCTATCACTGCACAAGAACAAACTTGCTGGAAGCTGGCATGTTGATCTCACAATATCAAGCAACCAAACGATTACCTCTGGGCCTCACCCCCAGCACCCTTGAGCTTCCTGCTGACTGGCACAGGTAGGGGGAAAGCCCAAAAAAGATTGAATAACGCCCTTTTGCAATTCTATTTCAATATATAAACTACTTGGAAAAATCGCCCTACAAATGAGCAAGCCCATCTCAGACAGGTACAACCCACTGAATCCGTTTCTTAATCTCTGTAGCAGACTGATCCCAGCAGTGGTCTCAGTTTAGATGGCAAAGAACCGACATGCACACAAGGGCTTTCAGCACTGATGCTATCATCGGGTTAAAATCACATTCCTACATAGCCTATCCAAGAAGATCTATAGTTTCTGTAGTTTTAATACAGAAAAGTCACTATTCCAATTTTACTCTGCTAGGGTTTATCTAAAATAAAGTACACAGTAAAGTAAGTCTGGTTTACATATGTCATGAAACACATTTGAAAACAGACTGTATCTTTTTTTTTTTGTTAATTGATGTATATTTAATTTGCCATTTTTGCTATACTTGAGATACAGTAATGGGACCTTCCCTAGACTAATTTAATAGTTTTGTGAACAAAACATCTGCTTCACTTCTCAAAGCAAATGAGTTTTTTTTATATACAGAGTGCATTGCATTAACCTTTCTAGCTATCTTTCTCCTGAGAAAGCACTTGCAAAGTTCTCCTGACGAAATATATTTCACTCCTTAAGTAGATTTATACTGATAATTAAAACCAAAATGGAGTAAACACAGACACGATCTTGTAAAAAAAGGCAATCTTCTGAAAAGCAAAACTGTGAATGCAAAATGCAGCCTTAGAGTTGCTTGCAGCTCCAGCTGATAACAAACTCCATCCAGCACAGTATGTGTACCAGCTACAGATTAACCAAACTAACCAGACCCCTGAAAGTTAAGGCCTGACATCAGGAATGTGTTTAGTTTCCTCATTTAACAAAAATTCCTATGTCCACACCAGAATTCCTGTGTCTGCACCAGGAGCAGCTGTCTGATTTATGTCAGAGGATCCCTGCCCCTGCATTCCAGGCTGGCCCAGGACCCCTGCTTATCACCAGGACAGTCTCAAGATCACTCAAGGCTCAAGGGATTCCTAAAAGCCTGCAGACAGCATGTGTGCTCTCCTCTCCCCTGCACCCTCAAACAGCACAGAACAACCAAGGCGCTGAACTGGACTCTTCCAATGTCTTCCAAAACCAACACCAAACAGTACATACACTGGGAAGGCCACAATCACAAGCATAGTGGAGAGCTGCAGTGACAGGGCAGTGAAGCACCCAGGGGCTGCTCCCTTTGCAGGGCTACGGGCATCAGAGATGGCCAACTAGAACAGGGCACCTTCTCCCCGCTCCTCCTGCCACAAGGTTTGTAGCCTTCACAAACCATTTGGATTTTCAGCTCAGATCTTCAAAAGGGAACAGTTTTTTTTTTTCCAATAGTCATGCTGAACAGAAAAACAACAGAAAGTTTGATGCTGGTACAAAACATGGGGTTATTTGGGATTAGGTGCAATTGTTTTGGCTTAGTAGAATTGTAGCCATCCATTTGTATGAGGCACTTGCATGAAAGATATTTTGAGTAACAGCAAGTAATTCATCCTAACGTGTGTAATGAGAACTGAAATGTAGCATCTGCCCAGGCCTCCTACCTAGGGATAATGGGAATTATAGGCTTATGAATTAATACTTTGTAGGAACTGCTTAATAACACGACTGGTAAAGATTAATCATCTATTACAGAGCAACAGATGAACTAATATTAAAAATTAAAAAAAAGACAAAAATCATGCTGCTCAGCACAAAGGAGACCCATTATAAACACGGTGGAATTTATATATGCTGAAACTAAATTAATGCTTGATATAAATCCACTGCTAGGAGGGAGGAACATCAAAAACACATTTTGTTCTCTATTTCTGCAGTCTTTTTAAGGATAGCCCAGCGAAACTGAGAGGAAAAAGTTATGGCAGGGACATCCAAGGAAGCAGAGGGCAGGAACCAAAGCCAGCATCGGGGACAAACTTGCTCTGAACTGCTGTGGGTGACTTTCCGAGTTGCTCTTCATGGATACAACTTGCTTCTTTTTAACATTAGTCCTGAGCCAGAGTTTCCTTTGCTCTGGAAGCACTGGCCACAGAAACGATTGCTTTTTTGCAGTGGGGAGATTTGACAGGTGCAGTGAGACACCCTCTGGCAGGCAGCTGAAGCTCTGCAGAAGGGCACCAAGGACCCCAGGAGCAAAGTGCATATGTGTGTATAAGAGGCTGGAAGAGCAGTATATAATCAACATATTTTGAGTCAGTGTGACAGAGAGACGGGTGACAGAGTTTTTGAGTCATCCGTCACCCATCAGCAGGGGAAGAGGTGGTCAGGATCCTGGAAAAGGGGAGCTACTGCTCAGGAGGTCCCTGCTTCCACCTTACCAGCAATCACCAGGTGCCGCATTGCCGGCAAGGATCACCTATCGGTGTGGCCACACTACCACTAAGAGAACCTTCATCCTTACCATCATCTTTAATCTACGTCCACTTTCCTCTCCACACCCTTACCCCTTAGCTGGACATTAGGACAAACGGAGAGGAAAAGACAGGACTGACCAGGAGGACAGACCGCAGCTGGTCACCCTGTCAGCAGGTGTGTCAGCACACGTGACAGGAGAGGACTAAGGCAGCCACATCCTATTCACTGAGTGCCCCCAACTGTGGGTGCCCGCAGAAAGGTAGGAGGGGTTTTCACCCAGATCAGCTTGACATATGTGGGCTGCAGGCAGCACCTGAGCACCAGCAAGCGCAGCAGATCCCTCCACAGCTCACAGATCTTGCTTTCCATACATTACTGATACCTGCACTAGCCAGAGGAAATAAAGTCTTCATTTCATGAAGGAGACTCTCTGATCCCTAAGCCTGTTTGCACCCCAAAATACTGAAGATGAATGACAGCAGAGTCAAAACCAAAGGTGATGTCATGTCATGCTAAAAGATGCCATTGACTAAAGCAGTTTTTGTGTTTGATATGTAACCGTATCTTTGCTGCTAGATCTTTTTTTTTCCCGAGAACATTTGCACTTTGCAGGCTAAGAAGTTAAAAATGCAAGGATTGTGCTGTTGTGTATCAATCAGAAAATAAAAATAAAAAATAACTGCAGGGAAGGTACTGACATGGAAATCTGTTTGTAGTCTGGAAAGAACAACTAGAATATGAATGAAAGGCTTTCAGCTGTGTTAAAGTACAGTCCCATAAAAAACACAGCCTGGAAAATATGGAAACTTACATCAAATAAAACAGATGAAGCAAAGCATAAATGTCACTATAAGAAAACTCTTTTTCTTAAAAAGCACAATGTAATATGGGGCAATCAGGCACAATTCTTGGCTAATGACTGCCTGCATTTCTAAGTACATTTTTTTCTCCCAGTAGCTGCTGCATAATATCTTAAATAGGTGTCTCAGTGAAGCTTTCATAACTGATTTATAGTCTAACAATTATGATTAAATGTAATGAGAAGATTTACATTTACCCTTGAGTGACTGTAATTGAATCCTTTGTATCCTGATCATTCATCAATGCATTCTTTGATTCTACTTTGTTATTCACCACTCAAACCAATAGTAAAACTGGTTTTAAGAGCAAAGCAAGGATCTACTTTAGCCTGATGTCATCTGAGACACAAGCCCTAACTAGGCAGCTATCACAGAACAGAGAGGTTTCTTTTCAGTGTTTTTTACTGTGCGACAGTACCACAAAGAAGACGGACAACTGTAACAAAATGCTGAAGAACTCCAAGGCAGGCAAAGAGCAATTTTGTTAAACCTCTTCAGTAAGGTAAGTTTCTCTGAAGTATTTTTTTCTCAGCTGTTTTTCCCCCTCCTCAATCATCTCATCTGCATCCGCTGCAGCCCCCAGTTTTGATCTTTTTGGTTCCCAGTTGTTGCCCTCAGCTTAAGCTGAAAAAATACTTCACTGAGTGAACACAGCTCTTAACACCTCTTAGTTCTCGGAGCTGGGAAAGTAAGGCAAGTCCAGAGGGCTCTGCCAAGACGGTTGGGCCCACGATACCTATCTCGTACTCAACAGCTCGGAAGAACTTCAAAAAACCAAAAGAAACAAATTAAATAAGATAGATGAGAAGGGAAAATAAGAGAGAAGGGAGACTTAAAACATTTGTCAGACCATGATAAATTCCTCAGCATATTTCAGAGTTAACCATTATTCTGAATTACAGACGTTAGTTGCAGGGCTTGAGGGACTCTTCTACCAACTAAGAAATGGGCCCCACAGTTTTGTTTTGTTTTCTAAAAGTTACTTTCTTATGTTACCTGTGTTTTTTTTTTTCCTTTGTTCAGTGTGTCTTGCTAACACCTGTCTTCAGGCCACAATTCAATTTCTCCAGAAGACAGGCAGCAGATGCTTCAGCCAGCTAGGAGTCTCCACCATGGCGGAAATTCCTCTGTGCTTTCCCTTTTTGTCTTTTCCTCATGTGAGCTGCAGAAACTTCAGTGTTTCCTAAAAGAGTAGTAGGACAAAACACATGTGTGTATGTGTGTGTGTATATACGTATGTATGTGTACACACAGACACACATACTTTTTTTTGTAAAAACTTTCCTGTATATGTATACAGATTTAACCTAAAAGGTCATACAGCAAATAATAACTGGTAAAGATGACCTAGTGATTGTGCATGATCATAACATCAAATCAAGTTATGAAAGAGACTCCTTTACCTACTACTACTTAATGAAAGTGTTACTTACAAACAAAACAAGTATGTTTTCTAGTGTGCTCATGCTGAAGTGCTGAATAATGACTCCCTCGAGTAGAATTACCTGAAGTTCACACAAAAAGCCAAGTGTTAACACATCTGGGCTTTCCCCCTGCCATTCAGCAGGCAGGAATTATCCCAGGCTCTGAAACAGCTTGTCCCGTTTCAAGCTGAGCAATGTAGACAGCTAATAGCACCCCTAGAGCAGGCAACCATACTAAGCTACATGTGGATGTACTGAGGAACTGTATTTCTATTCACTTCCAAAGAAAACTAAGCAATTGAAGGAGAAGCAAAAGGTCATTTTTTTTTGGCCTGGCTTTCACGTTACTGGAGTCCCACAGAACTGAAGATGACTATCTGTTGCCGTGAGCTATTTTAACAATTTAAGGATGTCCTTAAGCTTTCATTACTCAAGTGCTGACTAAGCAATGTTGATTTCCATGGAAGTCTCCCAGCTTGAAATTGCTTATCATATGAGATTGGCAAAGGGAGTGTGATTAAGAGGCCAAATAGCACCATGTTACAGCTCTGGGAACACGGCTGTAGTCTGGCCGCTCTGACAACGAGTGCAAGGGTTAGGCTGCCCCATCACTCTTCAGCTGGCAGGGCCTGCAGCAGGTTCCTTTTAGCCTCGACTGGAGAGGTTTTAGTGCTTGGCCTGAATCACTGCCAAGCAGCGGTATTTCTGGCTGCTCTTCAGTCTCTGCTAAACTGGTCAGGCTGAGGTGAAAAAACAGCTAAAAACAGTGTTCTAGGCCAACAATATTTGGCTTTGCAGACTCACTGCATTTTTAACGCCTTGCAACTTGGGACTATTGATTTTTACGAGTATCACTTAAAAGTGATGCAATGTCCTTACAGCATCAATAGTAGCTGCTACAATAAAGCGAAAACTGTGGTATAGGCAGCAGGGAAATTGTTTTAGCTTATGAGCTAGGAGCTAGATTTAGGAACAATTTAATGCCAAGAGCTGAAAAAAAAAAAAAAGACACGCACTTCTCAGGAAAATCAAATGCACCCTCTGAAGGCCTCCAGCACCCCTAGACCTCCTATTTTTCATTAAAGAACCAGTCCATGCCACTCACACACAGTACTGCTGCATTCAGGCTGCCCAGAGTTCTGCCTCTGCTGGAGCTGAACGCAAGGGCAGAGCTGGGGAGTAGGATCTGCCAACTGCCCCATCTTGTAACAGTAGAAGAGTCTGTGTTTAGAAGAGCCTGTAGGAAAAGACTCATACTTTTTTTTTTGCCATGTTTTCTAACAGATTTATGCAATACAGTAAACCCATTTTTACATAGGATTTTGTTTTACTGTGAAGATGGTAAAAAAATCTACAATAACATGAGTTTTCCGATGTTTGAGCTTTCTGTTTTAAGTACAGCTTCCCTGACATAAACACAGAGATGTGTTACAAGAATTTAAATCGTTTCTTAAGCCTTAGTTGATAAGAGCAGTTAGACATTGCATCTGTACCTGACAAAACTGTTGCATTCTGCAAAACCCTCACCTATGTCTTGGATTATTAAAGCAAAAACACTTGTATTTCTCTCCTCCCCACAAAATGGCACCATTGGACTAATGTCTAAATACATCTTCTGTCACACTGCAGTTTAAGAGCATGGCTGTCCCTCCTTCCTCATAGTTTCTTCACTTTCCCAATCTGATTGTAGCAACTCCTGATTCATTTTGTGTTTAAATTATAAATGCATTTAGGCATAAATTATCTCTATATTCCATGTTTGTTAATAGGACCTTGTAAAAAAGCAGCTCTAGTAACAGAAGGAAAAGGTGCTTTCCACTTCCCTACTTTTGACACAAAGAATTTTTTGTAACCTGTCAAGTCGAGGCCCCACAACTTCTCCTGGTAGCAGAGAAACAGAACCCAAATTTTAGCTGGATCAATTTGGATGTTGCTATTTAATTTCAGTTAAAACATCCACTGACTTCAAGACAGCTGATTCTTGGGCTAACAAATGCAGAACAGATTAGCAGAAGACTGAAAGAACAAATTAGAATTAAATTTGCAGCTCTGAACAGAGAATAGAAAGTACTTTGTCACCACTGCTAGAAAGCATCCCACACCCTAGTGCAAAACCCTGACACAGTCCAGGCTGATTTTAAAGCAATTCCAGGGAGATATTCTGGGCTGTCTGGCCTCCTGGTAAGGTTAGCAAAAACACTCCAGTAATAACGAGGAACCAACTTTTCAAAGATGCATCCTTTTCTCCTCTCTGCCTTCTTCCATAGCCTTTAGTAAATTCCACCCTGAAGTAAATTTCTTCCTGAAGGAGGAAAGACACTGAAACTAGGCATCTGGAATGGAAGATTTACCGTAATACTGGGGATTTCCAAGAAGGGCATTTCTTTTTCTAGAAGAATATGTCATATAGCCTCTCTCTTTAGCACTATATTTTCAGACTGTCATTTTTTCCCTCTTTTTTTTTTTCCCACATTCTTCCCAGGGAGAAGACTGCTTAGCAATCTGAACTGCTATCATTATCAAGGTCACAGCGCAGAAACGTGGCAGAATTCTTCATTTGACACTACAGAAAACTACAGGTAGGTAGAAATACTCTCTGAAGAATCTTTTGCCTGTGACACTGAGCTTAATCACCCTTCTGCCCATAAAACCAAGCATATGTGATTTCTGAGCAATGGCTCGTGACAGGTTTATATCTAACACCTCACCCTAGAGTTGGCAAATGTAGGAGAAAGCTGTAAGCGAAGCACATCTGCCATCCAGTTCCTGGAACTTCTCCCAAAGCTCCCTTTAATTTCCCAAACACCAGCCAGCCTTTTGAAGCTTTTTTCATGTAACCTGCCAGGAGGCTTGGGTGGCTGCAGGCTCTGCAATATGTAAACAAGAAAGTTGATATCTCCACACAACCTCCAGAAAAGAAGTGGCTTGAGGGATCATATACATTTTCTCAGAAGAAAGCTGCTGTTATCAGCTTTGAAGACAAAGTTTAGCAATGGTCTAATCAGGCAGCACAACGTTTACAGATAGCCTAGAGAGGCATCACAGCCCAGTTGCCTTTCAAAAGTATGCATCTCTGTCAAACACCAGACACCAAGTGCAAAACGAAGTTACTTGGTAGACTCAGTGAGTAGGTCAGTATTATGCAGAGGACAGAAGAGACAATTCTTTCCTTCAAGCCTTAGGAACCACAAAAGTTGAATTTTGTGAGGACAAGGGAATTTCTGCATCCATGTCTCACACACAGGACTGCCTGAAATAAGGCAGGAGGAAAAAGGGCTTGTAGCAGTAGTTGAAGTACACAACAGTCACAGCAGCTCTGCCCTCAGCACATCAGAGCAATTGTGCACCCGGCTCACACACCAAATTTTGTCTCCAATTCTTCTGATAAAAATTCACATCTCAAAAGTTATTTATTTCTTAAAGCTCCCAGTTGTGTCCCCCTCCTTTATATTGTCACTTATATACTAAAGTGCAAACTTGCATATATTTGCAAGATTTGTAAATATGACTGACTTCACCACATAGCACCTGTTTGAAAATAAGATTTCTCATGAAGTGCCTTGGTGAGTGAAACATAAACAGCTGGAAGAGATGCCCTGATTGCCTCACCAAACAATCATACTACATGCAGGGAAGACAGGGACATGCTGCTATCACTGCTGTACAAATAACAAAATGCTCATCCATAACAATTTCCCCATGTCCAAATCAATACTATGGTTAATATAGTGACATGAAACAGAGGCCAACACCACTTTCCAGTCCTCATACTATAAAATAATCCCTAAAATTCAGTGTAGAAGACAAAAATGCTTGTCTCCCAAGCCTGAAAATGACACAAACACTTTTAACTGCAAAAGGTAAAAACTACCTGTTTCCGCCTACTATCACTTTAAAACACTATTTAATGTGCTTATAAACATTACAGGAGAACAAGAATCAGCAGTTCTGAAAAGTTAGTGGAAAACCTGGACAAGAGAAGCAGAATTTAAGGGAGTGAGGCAACCAGTTTTCTGAGAAACCCACAAATACAGGTCATCCAAGAGCCTTTGGACCTCAGGAAGGCCAGGAATTAAGGCCAGGAGAGGACTCCAGCTATCCTTACTCACAGCAGGACAGCTTTATGTCCTCAGTGCATCCCCTTTTCAGGCCGAATTTGCTTTTAACAGCAGCTGGATTTCTAGCTCTGCATGGACTCCTGAGCCTCTTAAATATAGCTATCAGTTACCAGCCACATGCAGGCATAAAAACCAGTTGTCTCTCTTGGCTTCAGCATGAAGTCAGTTATGCAGATGTGCAGCACTTAGTAAATTCTGACAGAGTTATATACTGCAGTGACACTGTATTTACTTAAGTTTTCTTAGCTAATACTGCAAAGCTAACAGCACATTGCGAACAAAATTTAGTCTCTCAAGCTCTTGTACTGCCACCTAGTGACTAACATACGTCTAACTTCTCGGTTTTAAAAGGTGGCATTGCAGAAAATGCAGCTATGAACATCATTTTCTGTTACACTATCCAGGCTTTCATGCATCAGGACTTGTGCTTTAAATCAGTCTGTAAGCATCTGAAGACAGTCATTATGGATCTAGGCTGTGTACTGCTAATTCCTATGAGATTGAGAATGTTGTACCAAACCCAGAGTTTGAGCCACCAAAACCTGAGTGTCTCTTTTGCCAAAGAGTAAAAACTCATTTTCTTAGTAATACCAACTTCCTTGAGATTGTAAAGTGTAGTTATTGGTAAGCCTCTGTATCACAGAATCACAGAATGGTTGAGGTTGGAAGGGACCTCTAGAGATCATCTAGTCCAACCCCGCCCTGCTCCAGCAGGGACACCCAGAGCACATGGCACATAGCGGTGTCCAGGCGGGTTTGGAAGATCTCCAGAGAACGAGACTCCACAGCCTCTCTGGGCAGCCTGTTCCAGGGCTCTGTCACCCTCACAGAAAACAAGTTCTTCCTCACATGGAGGTGGAACTTCTGTATTTCAATTTGTACCCATTATCCCTTGTCCTATCACTGGCCACCAGTGCAGAGTTTGGCCCCATCCTCCCTACATTCTCCCCTCAGGTATTTAACTGTATTGATCAGATCCCCTCTCGACCTTCTCTTCTCCAGGCTAAACAGACTCAGCTCGCTTAGTCTTTGCTCATACGATAAACGTTCCAGTCCCTTAATTATCTTTATCACTCTACGCTGGACCCTCTCTAGCAGCATCCCGTCCCTCTTGTACTGGGGAGCCCAGAACTGCACACAATACTCCAGGTGGGGCCTCACCAGGACTGAGCAGAGGGGCAGGATCCCCTCCCTCAAACTGCTGGCAACGCTCCTCCTCATGCAGGGCAGCATCTTAACGCAGCATTCCAGCAGCTTCCGTGTACCACTACAAGCGTGCAAACCAAACAACGGGAACACACAGGTAAAACCTCCCAAACTCCACGACACGCAGGTGGAGTACAGACACACACACAACATTCTGCTATAGCACAAGGTCCTTTGCAAGCTCCTAACGACCGGATGGCTTTCAGCCACAGCTGCCTTTTAGAGCTTCACTTTGAAGCAAACGAAACCCGCCGTCTCGAAAGACTGCAAGGGGGAGCGTAGCCGTATCACCCGTAACGGCCGTAACGCCTGCAACGGCCGTAACGGCTCTCAGGACCCCGCCCCGTGC
>JAWLRI010000241.1:233850-245793 GCA_034781795.1 Crypturellus tataupa
AGCCAACTCTTAGAGCATGTCATGCTCAAGTGGTAAAAGTCAGGTCAGAATTGAGGATGACCAAAAATCCATTATTCTTTCTTAGGTTACTGTTAGTGCCCGTATACTTCCAACACAGCTCTGCTCAAGAGAACACTGAAAGACATAATCCATTTAAAATGTAAACAGTATTTCAAGTGGCTACAAATATGTGGTTTAGGAGTCGAAAAAAAAAAATTGGGAGCCAGGGTTGTTTTTCTTTGAAAAGCAAAACCACAAAGCCCCCACACACTTGTACACTGTCTGAAGAACCTGCAAACTCAAGTTCTGAAGATGAAGTGTGGTAACCAGCAGCAATAGTGGCCGCCTTCCCGCAGTGTTTCATTCCATGAAGCCATCACAAGGAAGAACGGGGCAGTGGGCACACAGTGAGGTGGAAGCAAGCTGTCCAAGCATACAAACATCTTCCCTAGTTTAAGAAGTGTAGCTACTTTGGCATAACTTGCTCAGCTCATCTACCTTGCTTTAACACTTTTAAGTACTTAATCACCTGACTCCCTTCAAAGCCCAAGAAAGACTCTGACTGCTACAAGATAAAAAGCAGAGGCGTTGGAGAATTTGAGTCTCTTCTGCACATTGCAGCAGTTGCTTCCCTAGCTGCACAGGTGACATTCAAGTCACCAGCAGCAGGGCTGCAGCAGACCCACTAAATTCTTCCCTTCGCTATACTGCACCAAGCAGAAACCTGACTTTGCAGTCCATGTAATCTAGCACCTCACACAGCCAGTCCTCCACAAAATGTACAGGAAAAGCAATGTTTACTTACATTTTGTTACAGCTACTTAGCAATATAATCTTACAGTCTTCCAAAACCCCATCTATTCCCCTATAAAAGTGAAATTTGAAATTGCTTGGATATGTTTAGCAGTCCATTTATTGACAAGCTATGTTCAAGCAGTTAATACTACCTTTTATTTACAGGCATGTCACTCGTATCAGGTAAACATCAAACATTTACTAATCTAAACTTTTGACTACAGAGGTTTTATTTCCTTAGATCATGACTTTGTTTTTCCTCCCCTTCAAGTCTGCTGAAAGGTGCTTGTTGATCACAAAAATCCCAAGTTTACATTAATCAAGGTGGACAAGAGTTGTAAGCAAGCAGGCTTATCTACTGGGAGATGCTGTCTTCATTACCCTTCCTGTCCTCATTACCCGTTTTTTCCAGAGTTCTCCTATTATTTCTTCTAATGATGGCAGCCATAAAACCACTTCAAGTATTTCAACACATTATTTAAAAAACAATAGCCCCCAGCAACCTGTCTGCATCATTTCTTATGTTACAAGAACTGTGTAGATTCACTGGGGCAAGGGCAAACATAAGGCTCTAAAAATATAGGTAATCATATAAAAACCTGTAAGAGTGTAGATTCCTGTCACCTGAACTACAAGTCATTTCAAAACTCTATTCCTGGGATAATTAATTTTGCATATTACATTTTTATTAAATAAAAGGATTGTTACAGCATGGATTTTTAAAGATGTGCACTGAGGATGACAAATCAAATTCATTTCTTGGCACTTGCACATTATCAAATTTAAAATTTGGATGAAACAGAAAAAGTAACGTTTCAAAAGACAAAGTAACACTTTGGAAATTTCACATGACATTACACCACCAGTCATTACTCGCAAGAGTTTCTTTAATAAATGGAACTCATTTGCTTTACGGAGAAGCATGTTGTAACTTTACAAGTCAGTCAATTGTTCCTTGACAATATTGTTGACGGACATCAGAGAGCTAAAACCTTTGGGAGCAGTTCGCCTGCTGAAGGCGCTGCCTTGCTAAAAACACTTCCTAGATGGCAGGAGTACAGGAAAGATGGCAGGGGGTTTCCAACCAGAAATTTCATGTCTTTCATTTGAAAATTGGTTTGCACTTCTGAACTTTCTAACAGTCACATTTCCTAAATCTGAAAAGGAAATGCATTACATAAGGTGAAAGAACTATTTTTTCTGTTACAATCATTATAAATAATTCATATCTAAGGAATTTAATTTAGACTTTTTTTTATAAAACATATAGAATATAATTGTCTTCTATAAGTTATATCAAATAATGCATAAACCAACCAAAAATTCCATTGGTTAGAGAATTCCTGGTGCATATACTGGTGCCAAACTGAAGACTGCCACAACAAAGAAAAATAGATTTTTAACAGATTTTCTTGAAAACTGGGGGGGAGGCCTTTTAAATTTTCCATCTTTAGCAGCTTAGAAAAGGCATCCTGCTCCTGTCAGTTGATAAAATAGAAGGGAATTGAGTGTGGGAATAAAAACCTCACTCTACTGACCTGATTTTCTAAAAGCAAGCCATGGATGTTAACAGCAGTGTCTGATGTTTCATGCAAGTTGTGTAAAGATAAATCATCAACAACACCATAACAAACATTTTTACTTCATACAAAAAAGTAAAGGTGTTTGAAAAGTACATGCCAATATGCCAGAGTCTCACTAGATTTTTGACTCCTAAAAATTTTAAATATTCACCCTTTCAAAGTTAGTGTGATCCATACTTACCTGTATGAATTAAAATTGTAATAAAAAAAATAATTTCCAACCTAGTAGTTCCTAACTCTAAACAAAATAGATTGTCTTCAAAAAAAGAAAACACAGACAGCACTGTTGCACTGATTTTCAAGTAACTAAATACTGGTAAAAATTTTAGCCCCACACACTTTTTCTTACTGTCATACATTCCAAAATCTGAAAAAAAGTTATGAGGATCCCCTTCTGCTAGGCCACTTAATATGCTTTAAAAAGAAACAGTATCCCATAACAGTTTTGAAATTCATTTTTATTTTTTAATTCTGCCAGAACAAATTTACTAGTGGATGGTCCAGGCGCTTGGTCCCAGGAGAGAGGGAGAGGAAGATGTTCTTGCACCTGATTATCTTCCCCAACACTTAACACTCCAACTCCAGTGCACATTAATAGCTTTGCACCCACTCTTTAGTGAGCTCTCACTTTTCTGCAAGTCTCAGGCTATTTTACCCTCACTGAAACCCCATTAAATGAAGGTCAAAGTTCTGCCCACAGTTTTAACGTTCTGAAGAAAATGGGGACACACACACATAGTAATATGATAGACATCTCTACTGTGCTATAAAACTGAGATCTCCGTCTGCCATAGTGCATGCAATATATTCAGGAAAGAAAATATGTGAAGCTCTCTTCTCTTTACAGTATTTAAACTTCTACTGTAAAAGCAGTTTAAACTATGCCACAAGACTACACTGTCCACCTTAAACCACAGGCAACCTGTTTAGCAAGTCAGGCACTGGAACTTTAACATTTTTTTTTTTTCCTCCAAGTTCAACAAGACTGTCAATGAGACAGTAGACTTGGTTTGCTTTAATTTGCACCAGAAAGCTGGTAAGGAAACATTTAGAGCCGTTTATTATGTAGATTAAATATGACATTTTGCAAAATACAGCATATCTTTTCTGTTTGCAAATCAAACCAACTGTCTTTACATGAGCAGATTTACAGAGTTGCAGGACACAGTTAAGAGTTCATAAATAAAAGTTCTACTCCGTATACCAGGCCTAGCCGTTTTCAAGCCAGGGCATCCTCCGATCCATACAAAGAGCGTGACTGGAAAATCTTCACCAAAGATGTGTCTCCCGAATCTCGGCGATGATCTGACTGGCTCGCTGCAAGGCCTGCACACAGGAAGACAAGCACAAGGTTATGTGACCTTTCCAAGGGAATTTCTCAAGAAATGAGTGCATTAGAAATACTACAAAACAAGAGGTGCTGATAAAACCACAGCATTCCTGCCACCAATTCATTTCTCTAGAGAGGTAAGAGTTAGAAATTATTTGAAAACAGAACTCCTGGTTAGAAGCGGAAAGAGTTCAACTCATCGTTTTCAGCAATTTTTAGGTACTCAGTGTTAAGACAAACCTCCAGGCTTCTACTTCTACTTCTTCTATTCTATTCCTACTTGGTCAGTGTTGAGACATTCTTCTCTACACAGTTCAGTCGAAAAAGCTGACTTCTTCTGACACGCCACGTAATACACAGATGCGTACAGCAGTCTGGATATCCAAGTCCCAAAATTCTCAGTATTCGATCTATGGTATTGACTACAAACACCAGCTATCTAGGCCAGTTGGCTTTTACATTGCATTTAAAACATTAATGTGAATCACCTAAGAGAACTGCAGAACACTTACAGGGAAGCTAAGAGCTAATGATTAAAACCAAATGTGTCAGTGAAAAGGACTCCAGATCAGAGCTTCCTTTACTCCCAATACAGTTAATCTTCCCCTTCCTGACACAAAAGCATCATCCTCAATCCACATAATACTTTCTAGACATGTATTGTTTCCATTCCCTCCAGAAATAACATACAAGCATTAGAATAAAACAAAAGGAACACAGAGCACAGAATAAAGGAATGCAAGTCTACCAAAATCCAACGTTTATACTATGGTTTCAATTTAATTAACTGGTCCTATTAAGGCCTTGATTTTTTAATACCTTTAGCATGTCAGCTGCCTCTTTTCTGCGCTGCGCCATGTCCTCAGATTCAGTGAGGAGGTCGTCCAACAACAAGGATTTATACAGCTGTCCAACCAGCTCACTCTGGAGAGTGTCTTTCACATGGTTCACCAGAAAATGCATCACTGCCTTTGGCACACTGCAAGCACATAAGGATTGTTTCTTCAAAAACAACTCAGAAGCAGCTCTGCTTTTTAACACACAAACTGAAAACACACAAATAAACCAAAAAGTCCAAACACTATGGTGTGACCACGCAGCTACGTAGAACCAGACCCTGAATCTACCAGGGATCTACCACTAGTGAGAAATACAACTTTCTATTTCAAGCAAATCAAAATGTTGAATTTCTTGCAGGTGGGATTGCCGTGTTGTAAAGGAAGGGAATATATAAGGTGCCCAAACCATGCTAAGAATAAATGACTTCTTCACTGGAGGCCACAAACTGCATCTCCACTGCTAGGTGTGACAAAAACACTGAATATTTCAGTCTAGAATTTGTTTTCATGGGTGAGAAGGGAGAGTGGCAAAGAAAACCGATTTATCCAGTCTTACTTAGCAAGTCAACTGAAAACTGTACAATCCCTGGGCCACATTAATATCAGAAAGTGTAGAATAAGGGCATCTCAAACAGAAAATAAACTTTAAATGTGCAAAATATATTTGTCTATAACGGAACCAGCCAGGAAGCAACGAGGATCAAGAACAACCATAATTATTACTTCATTATAACACAGAACTGAAACTATTGAAGGAAAAACATCTTTTCAGCTTTCTTTCAAGCCCCTTCTGAAAATGAAACCAAAACCCATTTCTCTCTGCTTAGAAAAGTAAAAGAACTATACTAAACAAAGATCATGTACACGACCCCTTGAGGTAGCCTGGGATTTGTGTGGACTAGGAAGTTTTTATTACCTGTCCTGAATGTTCTTCCGGACAATGAGGAAGTAAGATTTAATGAGCCGTTCAATCACTTCACAGTCTCGTTGCTCACGGGCAGAAAGCTTGCGTGCTACGGGTACAGGCTATGGAAAGAACAAAACCTTCAGTTTAGCAATTCAACTCATTCACATAGGTAAATAAAACAAAGATTGTAAAGACTGTTTGATGTAGTTCTATATAAAGATCTATCTCTCTTTGCGTCAAATATATTTCTATTCTTCAGAAATCAAATTGGAGGAAATAACATGTCAAAATCCACCGAGGCCAGAGGGCACTATCACAATTTTTTTTTTTAAGTTACCGAAGGACATAAGGTTTCCATAGAGTGTTTTTTTAAATCATGTTTCTAATTAATTGGTGGGTTTTTTTAAATTATTCTTTTTCTATAACATGAAAAATATCAACTGTAGCAAAAAGAAGCAAGCAACTGAGCAAACAAGCAAGAAGACACGAGCTGAGATTCACTAGTGTGAAAGGATGACTTAGACAAGGAGTTCACTGCTGTGATTTGTTCAAGGAAGCCAGTTACTCAAACCACAGGCTGAAACTGGAGAAGAGGAAAAAAAAAGATGACTTGGGCAGCAGGAAGCAAGAAGAAGAGAGTGGCTAGAGCTCCTTGTCCCTATAACGCCAATTATTTACACAGCTATCAAATATTAGTAGCAAGGTCCAAGATTGGGAATTCCTGATTGGGAATTCACAGGTTTACTTTCCTCAGCCTAAGCCCCCAAGAAGAGGCTCTGTCTCTCATGACTCACCACATCCAGGAGGTTTACAGCATGTCCCTTCTGAGGACTAGCAGGAAGGGCTGTAGCTGATTTGGACTTCTCCTCTGCTGGCGCCTCTTCTGCTTTTGAGGGTTTCAGCATTCCTCTCCAGCTTCCTGTTCCAGCCTCCTGGGCTGCATCTCCCACTCCCGTGGCAGCCTGTACCAAAAGCACATGAAGAAATGCTACAGAGCTCCAACTCGGGTGCTCCCAAGCAGCCTCTGATGCAATCTACCATCTCAGAGCTACACATAAGCAAGACTCACTACAAGTCAGATTTTCATATCTATGTTCCCTCTCTTCATTCTGTTTTTCACATTCCTCACCTTTGCCCTCCCCTTGGGAAACAGCTTAGAGGGAAGCCCTATTCAACAGGGTAAGCTTGCAGACACTTTTTGTTCCAGTTCTCAAGAATGAACGTGATATTTCCCCAAACAAATCCCAACCAAATCATGTAAAACTAGTGGAGTTCAAATGCTATCGTTCTGTTACAGCCCCAGCCCTTCTTTTTTGGTCTCTGCTTATCCTATTTCCAAAACAATATAAACTAATCCAGTAAAAGAAATTTTTATGTCTAAAGTAGGCAGAAAGAAGCAGAAAAATGAAAGTTTTTAAAAATCATTCTTCCTAATAATGGCATGAAATTACATTAGGGTCTAGATCACTTCTGCAATACAGATGATGTTCCTAATTCATCTGGCTTTTGCCACTCTTCTCCTATGTTCTTGGAGTAGAGCAACCTATATGATCAGAGTCATTCTGCAAGTCCGTTTTCAAGAACATCACAGCTCTTGGAAAACTTGAAATCACTTAAATTCTTTGGTATTTTACTATAAGAAACCTGTTTATTATTATTATTAAAAACAGCAGTCAAAAAATATGTACACTTATGCTTTCAGGTACCAGAGCTCCAAACACATTTGTGCTGCTAACCCTCAAAGACAACTTTTTTTTTTTTTTTTTTTTAAACCAAGTCACAAGAAATCAAGAATCTCCATCCTCTTGAAGGGAAGAAAAAAGTAGAGCTTCTGGAAAGTGCAATTTTCACATTAGGAAGCACAGGACAAAAGAAGTATTAATAAGGGGTATTCAAACTTATGCCGTATTAATAAAGACACTGTTACTTTTGAAGGGGAACATCAGCAATTTTCCCTTTGTACTCTCAATTAATTTAGGAATCATTCTATTTATTACTGTACTTCAAAATCTCTACACTAATTATTTTTAAACAGCAAAATTCACTGCTGGCCATTACTGGCTATGAAAGTAGTACTGAGGCCTGCATCTTGTTTCAGGTCAGGGGAAAGAAGCCAAACATACTGTGCTTCCAATTAAATGACCACTATAAAATGATCTTGTGTCTAAAAGAGCAAGAAACAACATATGGCAAATAGAATACAATGGGTTATGTGTAAGGAGGAAACTGAGATGAACTGTATGTTTCAAGAAATTAATTAAAAATCGCAGTAAACCAGGGATTGCAGAGATTATGCAAGACAACAGAAGGGAGGTTTAGTTTGAACAAAGCCTCTAAAGATTCCCTGCACAAAGCAGGAAACTCACATTTTTAGTTTATCTTCTGTTCTCCTTCTTTAACTGTCAACACATTAAAAACATGCAGTTTAACAACCATGCTACAGATTTGATGACGATACTGTCTCACCAAAACCCACTGACTTAGTCTTGAGGCTAAGGATGCCTCTGCACACTTGCACGACAAGATGTTGCAACCAGAAGTTCAAACACACAGGAGTTACTTGAGCACTAAAGGGTACACAGATCTGTACCTGCTGCTGTATGTATTCAGGTGAATAATGCCAGGTAGTCTATAGCTTACAGGGCATTAAGGCCAGAAGACCCAGAACATGCTGTGTCACTGACGACGCACTTACTATGGAGACAGTTTGTATTATCTAGGGTGCACCACAACATCAATGTGCATGCCGTGCTTATAGGAAAAAAAACATCACAACAGACCTTGCCATCAGCCTCTGCAGAAGCAGCAGCAACAGTCTCCTGGGAGGCAGGTGTCAATGCACCTGGAGCTTTAGTAGACTAAAGAAGGTAAAAATTCAGGGGGGGGGGAAAAAAAAAAAAAAAAAATCAACTGAATACCACCAAGTCTACCTAGCGATTACTTACACTTCTGCCTATTAATATCTTTAAAATTTCAAAGATAAAAATATATATTTTTTTTGGATTTGCAAGCACCATTGCAAAAAAACAACAAAAAAACCAGCATTTCAAAGACAGTTACAAGACTTTGGGCTTATCGGGCTTTCGGTTTTGTTTCAGTTGCCCTGCTGATCATGCAAACTTTTCTTCCCACAAAAGTCATTAAGAAGAAGGATCAAACAGCCCAGAAAGCAATCCTTGAAGGGATACCTTGCATTTCCAGTTCACCATTAGCTATCTTCTACCAGGCAATATTAGATCTATTCAGGCACTCTGTCCCATTTTTTAAGGTTATAAACTTGAATAACTGCTTTATATCAGCTGTAACAACTCCTGTTACAACCTGAGCTTAAACTATATTCTGCAGGTTTGGATTCTACACAGTTAACAAAATATTAAATATATAGCTAAAATTCCAACAGATTGTCCTGCTGTTCTTTTTCACAATTTTTTTAATTAGGGTTCTTCTTCCACACCTATATATATACTTGTCACTGAACTAATCCCCAAAACCATACCAATCAAACAAAGCTCGAGACACAAAATACAAACGGTATTTAAAATTTTCAGCTCCATCATCTTCTCCCAGAGAAAGCAATCTGCACTAAACTTAATATTTTTAAGAGTAACAAATTCTATATCCAACACCTGCAAGCATTTCAAGGCTCACCTGAGATGACATGCAAAACGTTACAGAGCAGTCTTCAGAAATTCCCTATGTTAAAAGCTGCCAAACCTGCATCTTTATAAGAAGAAAAATAACATTCCACTTCTATCTTGTGAAATTGAAAGGAAAATAAAATCAGTATCTGAAAGCTCCCAAGACAGTTACTAGGGCAGAATAGTCCCCAGAATTTAATCAGATGAAAAGAAGAATGCATTAAACTTAAAAGAACAAAACATTAAATGAATAAAGAAAAACCAGCGTACACTCACCTTTTCTCGTGGCACAGCAGAAGGCAACTCCCGGGCCAACCTGTTACGCCTTTGTTCCTTAAAAATGAGCAGGTGAGGCCTCAGTTAGGTATGATCCTGTATGAGCTCACAGGCAATGCTTGCATTTTAGGAGCCAGCACTAAACCTCACCCAGTGTCATGTAGCCATACTTTGATGCTAAGAAGGCCTCTACTGCTTGGAAATACCTACTCTGAAGGATTACCCGGTGAAATGCAAATCTGTAATACAAAACCTTCTGCAAAATTTTTGCAATACTCTCCAGAATCACATTAGAACATCCTTAAAAGACAAGATAAAAGCTTGACTGAGGGTAAATTTCCTACAGACTCTTACACAGCATTATATTTATGAAGTAAACTGTCAGGATTTTGTTGCATATAGGGCCAGATTAACTATGACTAGCTCAAGAAGGAAGAGGAGGCATTCACCATGAAAGAAAGTAGAATTTGAAGCAATCAGGATAACAAAATTCAATTTCAAGAAAAATAAATCTGATCATTCACTGAATAAAGCTTAAATTTTCTACATGTTCTTTTTCTTCAAAGAATTTCAGTGTCCTGTTCAGGAAGCTGTTGGGAAAGAACCAATTTATGTAACAATGATTGTACAATAATCTCATATGTTTATCTACTCAAAGTTCTAATTTTGGCATTTGTAACAGCTTGGGCAGACACTGTTCCCAAATAGCCTACTAGGTCAAGAAGTCCGCCATGGCAGATTCAATCACATAAACCAATTAATGCACCTTTTTTATATGAAGAAAGAGGATAGAAGTAAAGAGTAGAAATGAGAATATAAGCATTTTTAAAAGCGTGCTACTGGAAAAAAGCATGCTGGATAAGCAAAGGAACAGAATATTACCAAGCTCTTAGCCACACAGACTGAGCAGCATAGCTCTAGAACAGTAGATGGCAAGAATGTGAACTGGAGCAAACTGGCCCCTTCTCATGCAGGTTCCTTCCCTCATTAGGAGGGCCACTGACCTGAAGCTAGTGAGGATGCAGTGCAGTTTGAGAGCAGGCTGCTACTTCAGCCTGCAGAACAGCAATGGTAGGTCAAAGCAACAGAGAAGATGTGGCATTAAAGCTAAAGTTCTCAGCCCTTGGCATTGGTTAAGGCACCAGGGCAATCCTAACACTTCCCAGGTATTGATGGCGTAGGGAAAAGTGCATTACTGTTTTATTTCAGTACAGCTACATCAGTCTAATTTGTTTTTTTTTTTTCCTTGCTGATCTTCAGCTCTTGGGTGGATTTCTTGTTGCATGCAATTCCTGGCCTTGTGTTCAATATGGCAAAGGAAGATGTTATGCTGCGCAAGAGCATACCAAGGCAACTGCTTATGGCAAATAAGAGGGACTAAGGGAGAATCCAGGCTGGATTCCCTTGAGCTTGGGTTCATGTGAGAGCCACTCTGTGTGAATATTGAGCAGGTAGATATCACCGACTCAGCAAAAATAACGAGGAGCATTTTGAGAATGCTTGCAGACTGACTGGAGAAAACCCAAGAACTGAGATCATCTGACGTGAAGAAGGAATTCATTATGAACTGGTTGCCACCTTACTGGGAAAATGACTGATTCTCTGACACGAGGCAGATTTTTAACTTGGCTGATGTGATGGTAGAGTTGCTACTAACTCTGCATTTTATGATTTTTGTGTTTTATGTTAAGCAGAGATCTTAGTCTAGTTGATCTCTAGCTGACGAGCTTCATGTTGTGCGGGGCACAGTGTGTGTAATTACACACCTCAAAAGATAGACTTGTGTCTGGTGGAAGAGATGACAGGCCTCTTCTTAAATTAAAACAAATGTTATCCTATATGAAATTGGCAATTTTAATGAACTACTGTGTACTGAGAATGTTAAACTGGTAGAAATTGTCCTTATGCTCCAGCTTGTTGTTTAAACTATACTTACTATCCCAAGTTTAGGGTCAATTTCACCAGTTCACCGCCTCCACAGCATGATAGCAGCAAGAGAGATTAGTAAATTGAAACTGGGCTTGAAAAGCAGGCTACTGAAATTGTAAAAGGCTAATGGGATAATTATACAGGAAATGGATTTGAGAAATGGATTGGGGGAAGACTGAGGCATGGCAACACGGTGCTTTAAGAACAGTACCAGTCAGAAACAGAAATTAGAAGCTAAACAGGAAAAACTGTATTATCATTTTGTAAATGAAAAAAAAAAAAAAAAAAACATAAAACCCCCACTTCATATCTATTAATATGTTCTGTCAGGGATGACAGCAGCAAAATAAAGATTAAACAGTATTTCACCACTATCTTCCCCCCAAATTGGCTTCCTCCCAAATTTTCATTTAATAGCCAGTTCTCACTTAGGTGTCCATTTTATTTTCCAGAAAGAAATAAAGGCAGAATTGTTTAAAGTGAAATAGCCACAACTGGTCCTCAACATGATACATGAGTTTTAAATATTAACAAATGGACTGATTACAACATAGAATTTCATGTTTATATGTAATACTTCATATTTTTATACTTCGGCATGTACAAGGCATGCTTTAAAGTGACAAATTTTCTCTTTTACCACAAA
>JAWLRI010000241.1:254210-268096 GCA_034781795.1 Crypturellus tataupa
TTTTAGCAGCTTTTCTTTTTCCATGCAAGCGCGATCACATTGCAGCTGAAAGAAAAAGTTAGAAAAACCTGTAAAATTAGAAACAAGCATACAGAAAATACATAAATATTCTGCTCAGCAGTGAAATCTTAGGAAAACATGTCTCTTCCCAAATCTGTCAAGAATCAAATATCTTAACTGTTGTCAGTCAGTCCACTGAGGTCTGAGAAATATTCGGGGCTACTCGAGCAGACCCAGAAACAGAACAGGAGCTTTTATCAATTCCTGCTTCATAGAGCAGATGGCAGCTTCAGTCAGGCTGCAAGATATCCACCCTTCCACAACCAGGTTTCCAACTATTTACTGAGTTTCAAATTTTTATTCTGTGATCGTTTCTCCTCCACTACCTGATACAGCAATCCACTCTAGAAAAGAGTCTACAGAAATCTGGATATTTGACAACCACACTGTTTTCCTAAAATTAAGTCATTGTTTAAAACTTTTTTCCACCATCACTGAAATTCCAAAAGATACTTATCAATACATATTTGTAAAGGATTTGGGAATTAAAAGTGCTGAAAGTCACAAGAAGCAGCAACAACACGTAAGAAAAGCAAAATCGCCTCATTCTAATGTAACAAAGTCAAAAAAAAAAAATCAACGTGGTCACAAGACTCAGGAAAATAATCAGTAATAATCAACACAGTAGCCAATGTGTAAATTAAAAGTAAAACCAACAATAAAGTGGCATGAAATGTATGTGATTAGTGAATATAAACATGCACTTTATGTGTAGGGAGAAAAAGCAAGTGGATAAAGCAACCTTTAGAAAGGTGTCTTGGATTTTTCCATGTAGCAGGGTCTGCAGTTAAAGAGAAACAGCATTGAATGATGTTTAAAATTTGTCATATTTCACAGAGCATATTCGTTACCCTTCAGCCCTAGCTTGTATTACAAAGATCACAAACGCATGCAGACAGATGCGCAAGCTATTATATTAATGAGAATGTGTAACATACTAACAATATACACAGAAATAAGATTAACAAAATGCTGATAAATAGTGATCCATATTAAACAAATATTCTATACTACAAATTTTACTTGATGATGACAACTTTATTACTGCAGTTCATCTCACTCCATAAGTTTACAATCTTTTTACCTGAGGACAAAAAATTGCACCACGCAGTTCTGCAAAACTGAACTCCTTGGACAAAACATGTTTCTCTCAGTTTATTTATGGTAAGAACAAGACTTTAAACCAAATGCATTTTTAATATCACTAAAGGTAATATTAATGCACTGCAAAGAAACCCAAGATTCTGCATCAATATTTCTAACACTGAAAAATAAATTTGCACAAAGGAAAAAAGGACAATAATTGAGACAGATTTAAGAAGAGGCAACAACAAGTAACATCATTCTCACCTTTTGATTTTCTCAATAAAATATATGCAAACCCCATTATAAAAAATAAAAATATTTCAAAAAATTGTGTAAAGAGGTGGGTTTTTTTTTTTTTTTTTTTAAGCTGCACTTACCTATTCAGCACAAAATGGAAGCAGCACAGTAAGAATCAGTTCTTCAGTTTGAAAAGTTTGAAAATAGATAGGAACAGTAAATTTGAGTATCTTGCTAGGGTGGATATAGATTGGAAAGACTTGTCCTTATTGTTCTTTGAGAATGCAGAAAACTATAGGCACATCAGCTATAAAGAAGCTATTACCAGGAGGCAGTTGTGCCTTTTCATTTGGTTTATTTACAATACAATGGGAAAGGGAAAAAAAAAAAAGCAAGATCCAGCATGGAACATTTCAGGGGCCTCTATATAAAGTGAGCATGTTGCATGATAAGAAACCAGAAGTTAGTTCAAATGCCTGGCTACAAATCTCATACAAGGTTGCCTCCCAAAGGGCTCCCAAGAAAAGTGAGAGAGAAAAAAAAAAAGAAAAAGAAAAAGAATTGATCTTCCCTGGCAGATCACATAGACATGCATCTGATGACCAAGTGAAGAGAGAAGTTATTGGAAAGATTTCTCCTCCATCCAGTCCTAAAGAGAAGGCAATTTGCTATGTTTAAACAGACACCACAGCAATCCAAATTGCTTTATGTTATAAACAGTAAAGCCTTCTGGATGTAAACACTCGTGTTGAACTAGACCTTTAAAAAACATAGAATACTACTTTTGAATAGATCTATTCATCTTTGATTCTAGTACACATTTACAGCAAATATTCGGATGGATTAAGATAGTAAAGATTTACATAGCAAAATTATAAATCAAGAATATACTTCTATTCATAAAAGTATCTGGCACACAAAGAGTTCACTACCAGCACATTTGAAAAGCAGTATATAGATGGGTGCACAAAATGATTGATTTGATTCACTTTGTATAGATTAGGCTTTTCACCTGCAGAATACCTTTATGCAAAATCATGCATCGCTACTCTCCATCTTCAAAACAGCGAACACCCCATCCTGCCTCAGCATCCAACTCCTAACAAACAAAAATGTTGAGTTCTACAGTGTGATACCCTATTCCAGCTGCCTGCAGCAAAGTCAAGGTGGACAGTTCCCTCCTCTTTCCAAACTGCTTGATCCTATGTTCTCACTGAAGCAACACAACCTGTACATATGATTATATGCTAAACCAGCTCAGTAAAAAACATTTAGACTGTGATTTTTCTTATTTAAAAAGAAGAATTTCCAACATAGTTGATAAAAGCTACAGAAGTCTGTCTGTTTTAACTAAGCAAGTCCACCCACCTTTTACAGCAACATGAAAGAGATTATAATATGTAGACCTTATTGATTTTTCTTCTCAAAAGATCTAAATGGGGCTTGAAAATACTAATTTAGTCCAACATCCTTTTGCAATAGGTATCATTATTCCATTTCAGAGTTTAAAAAATGAATTTACAGACCAAATGCAACCAATGACAGCTTTCATCTTTTGAATCAATATTCTGTTTTCAAAATCACAGAATGGTTGAGGCTGGAAGGGACCTCTAGAGATCACCTAGTCCAACCCCCCTGCTCTAGGAGGATCATCTTTTATATCTGTAAGGTTGAAGATTAAAACAAAAACATATCTTATCCTACAACACAGAATCAATGCATTTTGTAGAGCACTAAAAATTATTCACAGTATAGCGCATGTAACATGAAAGTAGATTAAGAAAAAAACAATGAAGTGTATTATTTGTAACAGGTTGTTCAAAGAACAACCTGTGTATTCTCTATCCTTCTCTAGGATAAGAAGATAGTATCCTCCTCTAGGATAGGATGGAGAGATAAACTTTCTCTATCCAGACCCAACTGGATAAAGCTCTGGGCAATCCGGTTCTCCTCAAAGGAGAGTCAGCTTTGAGTTCGGAGGTTAATCTAGAGACCTCGTAACCTTTCCAACCTGAATTATCTATTCTGTGATCTCTCACAACACAGCACAGCCTGGATGGCAGACTCTGCACTGCATACTAAAAAAATCCGTAATTGTTATGAACTGGAATTGTGTTTTCTGCTTGCAGCAATAATTTGGAGCTTTAGTCTTTTAAACTGCACAATCCCAATAACTATTCTTCAGGAACCAAAGGCTACAAATATTACATGAAATACTGTAAGGAACTTTCAGAACCTTGACTTATTATTTCTAGAAATAAATTCTGAACTTTTTAAATACAACCTGAATAACTGTAGTCATATGCTTATCAAGCCTGTGCACTTTTACTGCTTAAATCAAAAAGCCAAGAAGATTTATCTTACGATTCAAAGAGCTGAATATGTCCCTGCTGCTCTTCTGTAAGATCAAGACCATTAGATAGGATAAAACAAGAGTTCAGATTCCCAAAGGGCAAGTAAAGTAATTCTGACCTGCTAAGGGATAATACAGAACCATTACAGAAGGGGAAAGCTTCACACGAGAGTGCTTCTGAACATCTAAACTGTTGTGTTTTATGTGTTTAGGATCTCTCAGTGAGGTGGTGTAAGCCACAAAACACACTCAAAGTTTCCTGCATCTACAGAAGGGTTCTTTATTTGATTTTATTTTTCCCCTCCCTGCACTTTGTCCAGAGCTTATCTGTTTCTTAACCTCCTTCTACATAGTCACGTTCTCATCCTCTCAAGGAAAGGTTTTATTTAATCTCAAGTAGGTGGGAAGGAAAACACAAAAAAACTCTGTTCTCAACATCCTAAATTGCCATTATCAGAACTGAAATATTTCTTTTGCCTGCTTTTCTCAAAAGTGTTTACCCAGAATGAACAGGAAAGTTTAAGATTGTAAAGATATTGTGAATAACAAAAA
This sequence comes from Crypturellus tataupa, assembly GCA_034781795.1. Taxonomy (NCBI): domain Eukaryota; kingdom Metazoa; phylum Chordata; class Aves; order Tinamiformes; family Tinamidae; genus Crypturellus; species Crypturellus tataupa. The sequence continues at coordinate 258,499 of JAWLRI010000241.1, forward strand.
GTTTTTGACTTCATGACATCTGCTATATGGATAAAACAGCTGTGACAATAGCTGTTTTTTTTTTCTTCAAAACAAATAAAACAAGATAGCATACTTGCATTTTAGGATTACAATAACATTTTTCACTCATTTTAAATGCACAACAAAAATTAAAAGTATCTTTTCAGCTAGGCAAAACACACCAAGTCTTGGATCACACTTACCATTTTCATCTCCAGCTGTTTTCCGACCATCCTCTGGGGAAACATGCACCAGCTGCAGAATAAGGGGTCTCCGGGTGACAACTCCAGTACCTCGCGGGAGCAGATCCCTCCCCACAAGACTTTCCAACACAGAACTCTTCCCACTGCTCTGAAAATTGGAATACAGCTACGTGACTTTCTTAAACATCATAATGCTGTAGATTTTTAGTTTCAGTTCTTTCATTATTCCTATAAACAGTGCTCTAGTCCATTTTCTGCTATACAGTTTCCTAAGAAACATTTAGCATAGACTGACTGCATCTAACATACAGATAACATACCACATAGCCACTAGAATACAGAATACAATTCTGCTACAACCCAGTAACTGCTCAAATCTCGATATTTAAATGGCATGGAGAAAGATGTGTTTTCCATTATTTAAGGCTAAAATAAACAAGCAGAAATGTAATGTTCAGAGGCAAATTTTGTCTTCTGTCATTTTCCAGCATTTTGCAATAGCACCTCACTGTGTGCACTCTGCAATTTAATTATTAGTAGTAACATGGGACCATGATGTGGTCACATACAGACAGATTCTGAATATGCACATTTGGGTATATGTAAAGCAGTTTTCTTAGATTCTTTCTAGTTTGCCTTTTTTTTTTTTTTTTTTTTTTTTCATAACATATTAACTTCATGGATTAGCAGGAAAAATGATGCCTAAAATTCACTTGCGCACAACCTTGTCTTATACTCTACAAGAATATATATGTAACTGAACTGACTACAAACATCTGTCTACATGGTAACAAACTGTTAGAAGCTGTGAAACACTAACATTGAGAAATCCAAAATTCTCCTCAAGAGCCTGTATTTGCAATGTCTACCTATAGTTCTTTGGTATAAAAAGCAGAGTTCTCCTTAGATGGTCAGTCCAATAAGCTGTCAACATGTGGGGAATAAAAGTGGTTCAAGACAATGACTATGTTAAAAGCTAAAAATAACAAGCCACATGCATAAACACAATGCTTTGAAAGTCCAACTGAGAGGGTTTTACTTTTTAGCGGAGCTGTATTAAACTCTCAGTTTTCTGAAGCTGGAAGTAACGTGGGCTTGACATGAGAATCTCCTCTAGTAGTCACAGTCCGTTAGTATGGATGCTACCTATCACCAACCAATTCAATCAAGGAAAGGAATGATATTTCTGACTGCTGGAATATGTATTACTCTGGTGCAACTTCAATTCAGCACCTTAACCCTTCTAAGGGTAGAGATTAGAGAAGTCGAATAAACTACAGAACAAATACATAACCCCGCGTAACACAAAATATAAAGTATTCAAGACTTAAATTGCCACTATGTGGGTAATTAATGTGTTTTCCCTGATAGTGAAAAATAGATTAGTAAATACCAAGCAACAAAGCATAGACAGTCCATTTCAGCTACTGCAGTAGGACAAGACAGACACATATCACATAAGAACAATAAAAATTGTTAAAATGGAACATGCATGCACAAACACAAAATAAATCTTCTCTCTCTCACACACACAAGACCTTGATCAGATGAAAGCCTTCTTTTCTTCTAACACTTTACTATCACTATGCTTCAGGGCAAAAAAAGAAATGCTATTTATCTAGTGTCATTTATTTCAATATGAACAGCAAAGCATGACAGAATTTTGTGAAATACACAAAAAAAACAAATTCAGAAAGATAAACTGTACAGAAAGTGTGTAGAAGAGGGGAGCAAAAGAAATGAAAAGTAAGTTTTTTCCTATATAAGGCTCTCCTAGAAGACTGATTTATAATTTCTTTGTTTTTTGCTTTTTCCTGCAAATGATCTTTAATCTTGGGTTTCATGCAGGCAATTTTGAACAGAACACAGAGCACTGAAAGCTTATCCAAAAATAACTGAAGAACCATTTGGCCAAAACACAAATGAAGCTTTGCAAGTCTCGCGGGTAGGTCACTTTTGAAGTGTACATATCAGAAAAGGTGAAAATAAATGAATAAACAGACGACTTCTGTCAAGTCAACACAGTCCAAGAAGCCAAGATTGGTGCATATCAAACTGTGAGTGCAAAGTACTATGTCCTACATGGCTCCCCACAGTCCAGTTACTTTTCAAATGTAAAAGGAATGATCTGAATCCTTTGCAGTGGTTTAAGTAAAGGACAATCATAAAAATCGACCATCACTCATTAGGTTAGACATTACAATACTTCGCATATCACAAAAGTCATTTCAAATTGCATTATATTGTCTTGCAAAAGCAGTTTGCTCTTGGAACACAATACAATATCTTAATGATGCACTCCCTAGTCTGGGCAACATACATGACCAATAATAATCTAGGAACATGACATGAAAAGGAGTAAACACAAAGCTGATCTCTTCCAGCCAGTGGGGAAAGGGATATATATTTATAGGGAGCTCACTCAGAACATCAAGTCAGCCAGTTCTGCACACAGCCAAGTGTAGGCAGTAACTATCACCAAAGACCACCCGTACCACATAATTCTTAGGAACTAGCTCACAGCAGCATCATGCTTGTGACTAATGTGACAGTTTTAAGCAAGGACTGAAATGCATAGGGTCATTCTGCGACAAGTCCAGATAAATAACAATAAATTCTGATCTTCAGTAGCACGTCAAGCAGATTTTCCTCTGGACCTTGACCTGACTCAGACTTGAAATATCAATACACTGCGCTGACTATAGAATTTTATACAAGTTGCTCAGCTGGAAGAACAAGTATACTGTTCTTTCTGTTGCTTCTTTAGCTCTGGTTTCAAACTTCCATTGCTCTGCTCTATTAACCATAATCAGTCTCTCAGATGAACACACAAGTTTGATGGGTAGCGAAGCAATTTCTCTGAAGTATGAGGAGGAGAGGCACACAGGGATTAGGAAATGCATTACTTGAATACTTATCTACAGTACCAACAGTATATGTATAATGGAAATCTTAACAGCTTTTTTGCTGCCACCTAAAGAGTTGCATTTTATTCACTGTTGTCATTTTCTTCAGATAAATCTAGAACAATCATCGAGTGATTAGTTTCCACTCCAAAAAGCTGCTCCTGCCTATGACATTAATTCTTACAGGAAAATTTCCTACATGACCTGCAGCCAAACTTTTCAGGAATTCAGCAGTAGCAGATAATAAGATATGCGTTTGGGGACTGTTTGGTTTCATTAAAAACAGAACATATTTTTAAAGCACTTTTGAGTTGTTCACAACCAAACAGAAGAAAACTCAATATTGAAAGTCCCGAAGTAACAATATATATATTTAGTATATAGAGAGTATATATAGTACACATAACTATTCACATTCAACCCAATCAGTGTTCTTATTTAATCTCCAAGCCCCAAATACCTCATCAGCATTCCTGGTTTCACAAAACCCATCCCATATACAAACTAGATTGCAAAGATGCTTCTCCATTTTTGTTCTCTGATCCAAGAGATCCCAAACACATCCTCTTCCACTACTGATGACTCCACTCCTCCAAGTCCGGCTTACATGCACCAGGGCCAAAGAGATCTTCTTGGGGATCAAGGCAAAGAAAGTGTTGACAGTCTCAGACTTTTCTATATCTACTATCCCTAAACCACTGATGATTAAACAGCAGGTTCCCATTTCCCTTGTTTCTTTTCTTTCTCCTCTTACTGTTAATGCACTGGAAGCTCTCCTTGCTACCTTTTGATGTCCTCTGCCAGTTTCAACTCCAGTTCAGTTTCCTGCATATTTATATGAACACTTTTGTGCTTGGAGGATGTTGTCATTACAGACAGGGTCTCTGCCCCGCCTCTCAAAGGATCCCATCACCGAGTTCAATGAACAAGCCAGAGTCTGCTCTCACTAAGCTCAGGCAGCAAGAAGGCTCAGTTACACAAGGCTCAGTTAAAGACTCAGTGATGCAAATAAAGTCATGAGATTTTTACAGTCATTCCTTCAGACTGTTGCAATTCTTATATTTCATGCATTATTAAAATAGTAGATTTTTACTGGTTGCAACAAATCTCGAGTTATTTTACAAACTTCTCTTGCCATTTCTTGACTAATGTAAAAGTTTACATTTTAGCTTTTGCAATTATTCTATGGAGACAGCATAAAATAAAATATGAAAAAATCCACTATAAGGAAAAATGTCTAATAAACTAGTGGGTAACTTGAAGAACAAGTTGAAATGAGTGCCATCTTCATGCATCTTCATGCACTGATAATTTTTCCATTAACTGCTCAAAGCAGGAAATCAGCAAAGAGCTGGAACATAGTACAGTTTAGCTGCAGTACAGCAAAAGACAAGAAGAAGGCAGCAATGCCAAGGTTCCTGATAGTTCTTTCTAGTGGCAAAATGATTGTGAACATTTGAGAATGACAGTTAGCAGCTGTGAAGTAGGAGAGTTCACACCAAGGGGCAATCATTCCTGAAGAATTCTCTTAAGCAAAGCAAAGCTTCTGGTTTGAGAACTGAGAAGGAATTGCAGCCATTCTACAAATCCTGTCACACAAGAAATCAGAAAGGAAGGTCTTGCCTAGTACATAATTTACCCATCAAGCCAAATGTGTATGACTTACTAAAATCCAATTCTATCATTGGTAGTGCATCTTTGCTGAGGTCCCATTTGTAGGGATACTGCCCATATAAGTACTTTGAGAAAAAGCATTCGGCATGTAGCTACTACCCAAGAACAAGGTAGCTCAGGTCAACACAGTTGTATCTCCACAGCAATGACAACAGAACAGCTTTACCTGGAATAGCTACTGTGGGAGAACTTTCCTATGTGAATTAGCCCCCAGCTAGGCTGGTTCTAAAGAGCCAACAAATCTAAAAACATATTCACAAACCAGAAGATAGTTTTGAAGTTGTTAGCAGGCCTGATGAGTTATGAGACATTCTTTGAAATCCAATTATGCTCAAGGACTCAGAAGCTAATAGGTTCCCAATATGGGAAAGCAGTGCAACCAACAAATTACATTACTCGTTGTTTCAAAACACATTTCCTCTGTAAAAGATCCTGTCTGAATTAGAGATCTGTTGTTCCTGCAGGCTACTTCTCAAAACATAGAACCTTCCTAAATCATCAGGAAGAAAGCAAGTTGCAAAGATCTCCCTCCAGAAAATACAGTGTGTGGCCAAGTAGTAATGAAAGGCAGAATTTACACAGCTCAGTCAAAATGCTTCAGGAATATTTTATTTACACCAAATTTCAATCTAAACATATGCCAAATAACAACAAACACATTAAAGATTAGTGGACTTTTTCTTTCTTCCCCTATATCAAATCCCAGTGTACCCCAACACTTTACCTCTCATAACTAGAAACCAGTACTAAAACTTCTCAAGTGATTACATTTGAAGATGCACACTTCAAAGCAGTATAGAATGATCTTACATAGTATTGCTTAAACTACTCTATCATTAGTTGTTCAGCAAAATGAAGCAAATTTAAACCAACATCTATCTTCAAATTCAAAAGATTCTAAAGAATAGAAATACTTTGACAATGAAAAGCCAGTGAATCTTCTGAATATCATATGAATAAAACTTCCTGCAAACTACCCTACAGTTTCCAATCACAAGACAAGAACAAGTCTGTTAGCAAACACACAAAACTACAGCAGGGGGGAAAATACTATTTCATTCACACAATTCTACAACTGTTTATTCATTTCCAAAGTAGCTAAGCATTTGCTCAAACAGCAAACAATAAGAAAGCTGTATTTACATGGTTGCTTTCATATTTAAAAATCTGTATGGATTAAGGTAGAAAGGGGAGACCACATTCTTATTAAACATATGATTTTATAGCAAGTCATACTAAGACAGTAGATGGACATGGCAAAAAAGGTTGTCTTTCCAATCACAGAAGCCTTCAAGACTTAAAAAAATTAACTGCTCAGATACTGACAGTGCCCATCAAAGTTACAATGAAGCAGCACAACACCAAATGCTGGTTTCACAATTTGACTTTAGTAGCAAAAGCTTTGTATCATGCCTGGTAAATGTAAACATCTAATTAATGTCAGTCTCATTTTGTTCATGTTGAAAACAGACACCAGAACAGTCAGAGTAGGATTTGACAGGAGGAAGGAATGGCAAAAAGGAAAACAATTATGCCCTCAAACAGATACAGCAAGCATCAGATATCAAAATAAAATAAAGGAAGTTTGTTAAACAGGTAGGTAGAAAGACACACTCTCCAGCAAGCATCAGCTGCACTGAAAGCAGGCTCCAGTTTCATCCCATTTTTTGCCATCCATTTCTTTAGCTGAGCAGGTGCAAACTCCTAGCTTGAGTCAGAGAGGAGGAGATGTATTTTACAGCTGCTTGAAATCCCAGGGGATACCACAGGCTCAACAAATGGGCAAGCAAGGAAGAAGGGCATTCCTGAGGTGACCCTGGCATGCAGTTCTCCTAGTCGACAAACGGAAGTTTCCTCTCATCTAAAACTGGCTTTTCACCACAGTGTAAGCACCTTGGTGACTGAGTAAGAACTGAAGTAGCTTCATTTTGCACTTCCACAAGCTTCAGATCATGGAAGCCCTATGGAATATCTCAACTTTAAGTCAGCCGCGCTGGTTTCTCTAATTGCACGTCTTGTTATAGCATCCAACAACTTTTTCTGCACTAGCCAGGACCATACACTAGCTTCTACAGTTTCAGATTCTTAATGTGAAAATTACCATCCCAACCATTTTGCCTAACTATATATATATTAGCTCTACAAATTTTAATGTGTAGCCTAGCTGTTATCTCAGTTCTTAAAACCTACCTCCCTCACAACAAGGGTAGAGTCAGTGTTGAGCTATAGCACATAACACTTATTCCACACAGCAGAAAAAGAAATAGACATAAAGCAAACCCAACTCAACAGCAGATCCCTATAAAACAGTTATTTCAGATAGAAACACAACAGGACATTCTGTGTTAAAATACTGTAAACTACACTCACATACTTCCCCATTTTAAATCCCTAAATAGCAGAAACTATCCCTAAATAGCAGATAGTATTTTAAGTGTTGTGTGAAGCAGTTCTGCCATCTTGTTAACCCTTAGAAGTACAGATCACAAAATATTTTTATAGAAGGTTGGCTATTACAGCTTTATCACACATGTATTGTTTATATAGTATTGTGAGCTTGCACATTTTTTGTGCTTTAGAAAAATAATTCTTTAAATGGGAAATGTTCAAAATTTTGGGAAAAAAATAACTACGGTAGAATGGCAGGAAAAAGATAAAATAGCAATGCAGAGATAGCGCTCCAAAGGTGTTCTCCAAGTTCCCTCAGTAGGAAACACAGTGTTCAATTTTCTTAATAGACTCTGGTAGGATACAGATATAGCTTGTACAGTATTTAAGTAGAAAATGAGAAAGAATTCCCATTTGACTGTCACAAGAATGCAAGTATAAAAAGGGTATGAGACCATATAAATGTTTAAAATCAAACAAGAAGTATTTTGTAATCAGTACCAAAAGCCCTCTATAAAAATGGAAAATTAGGACACCTCAGTTGCTCAGAGCACATATTCAAGGTGGGAAATGAATCCTGAAACAACAGAGAAAACATATAAAGATAACTTATGGATTATAAGCAGTCTTTAATGCTACATTAAAAAAATCAATTTGGCACACAGAAGCAGAAAAAATGAGAACTGAAGACAGACATAGGTACAAAACATATATGAAAAAGGTACAGAACAGAAACAGAATGTAGGTTTGAAAAAAAAAAAGGAACAGTGAATGCGTTTTTGAAAAGTTTTTTTCTTCTCCATGTTGAATAATAAAAAAAAAAAGCCTATTTAAGAAAAAGTAACAAGCAAACTAGGAAAACAAAGGAGAGTTACAGAAATGTTAATATTTTTTTTGCCACACAGTAAAATGGAGATGCTAAATTCACAAGCCATTGTGAATATTACACAAGGAAAAAAAAAAAAAAGACTGCAATTGTTGGATCACTACAAAATTAGATTGACCAAAAGCTATTAAGACACATTTAAAAAACAAACAAACCCACAGAAGCAAAGCACCACCAGAAATGTGATTTGTTATAACATCGTGTAAGGCAAACTCAGAAATCTTGTAGCCAATATACTGACTTCAAATGAATAAAGTGAAGTTTATCTTCAAAGCAATCAATTGGATAAAATAAGTATCTAAAGAATTACCATTTCAATGAGAACAGTTATTTCTTCCAACAATCCTTACTAAATAATAGAGACATTTTGTTGTATTTTTCCTGCAGTCTATTAAGGCCTTGGTGTAATAAAAGGCATATACTGATTTACCTTATTCTGCATTTTTTCACAAGTATTCCAAATATGGAATTGAGGAGTCATTAATACTCAAGGATAGACTGTTCAAGCCAAATGGATATCAGTATAATTTTAACGTGCATCATTTACTCTTCATACTTACAAACAGCTAATGAGGATTGAGTTGTCACAAAACAGTGATCATCAGCAATAAACTGATAAAAAAATGTCTCTTAAATGTATTTTGCAAAGTGGAAAAGAATACTCCTCTCAATGTGACACAGAAAAATGCCAGGTCTCTGCCTTACATCTATATCTGTTGCAGAAGTTTTAAAAAAATACAACATGCTTCTATGACTTTTAATATAACAGATTAAATGTCTTTAGAGAGCAGTGGCCTCCTTTTAGCTACAAGGGCCTAAAGTAACTTGCCAATACAAAGTGTCTGCCACACAGTGCAAGTACGGCAGATCTGTTTTTTTAGAATTAAACAATATATAGTTGGTGAAGCCATGACCTACACTGTTTTTTTTTGTTGTTGTTTGTTTGTTTTTTTAAATGAAGCTAGTTACATTTCAACACTTCAGTGCGGTAACTAGCTCTGAGCAAGTCCATGTTCCAATAACGTATAAGCCTTAAATGCATGCTATATGTTTAAGCCACACAGTGACACCTCGAACCAACTGCAGACACTGCTCTCCCTAATTGAGAAGGCATCAAATATTCATAAGCACCGCTAATTTCCCAGAAACAAAGAGGAGACCCATCAGCCCCAAACTAAACACGAAAGAGCTGCTTTGGCGCTCCCTAAGGCCCCATTTTCGGGGTACGGCCGTGACAGCCCTGGGGCACGCACGCTCTGGCGCCGTCCCGGAGCCCTGCGCGAGCACTGAGCCCCATTTCTGCTTGTCTGTGAAGGGACGGGAGGGAGCCCGGTGCAGCTACCGCCCGGGCGCGAGCCGCTCTCACAGCCCCAGCGCCCCCAGGGCGAGGAGCCCGCGGGCCGCGGCGCCCTTTGAGCGGCGGCGAAGGAGGGCGGGCGGAAGGGGAAGAGGCCCAGCCCGCCCCGCGCGTCCCCCCCGTGCCCTTGATGGAGGCGCCCGCCTCAGCGCGGGCCCCGCGCGGGGAGCAAAGCGGAGAGACG
>JAWLRI010000241.1:268196-292658 GCA_034781795.1 Crypturellus tataupa
GGCAGGCAGCGCGCGCCGCGCGGCACCGCGGGAGCTGTAGTGCGCGGCGGCCGTTAGAGCCGTTACAGGGGGTCAGGAGCTGGGCGAGATCCGGCTCCCGCGGGGAAGGGAGCGGCGGCCGTTAGAGCCGTTACAGGGGCTCCCGCGGGGAAGGGAGCGGCGCCGGGAGCCCCGTGGAGGCGAAGCCTTTGCTGTTTCCCGGCCCGTTTGGCAGTTGCGGCGCCTCTTCAAGTGCTTTGGGTTCTGCCTCGGTCTAATACGCAGCCCAAGAAGCCCTGGCCCTGCCAGCAGCGTCTCGATAACCTGGCAGTGTAGGTGGCAGAGCTACGTTCATGTTCCACTACGTACGGATAAGGGTGTGTTTGCAAATGCCTACTGTGAGTGTCCATAGCAGCGAACCCATCTTAATATTCCGACTCAGGAGGATGTTCGGAAGGTCTCCAGATGGGAGACTTTACTCCTGTCATTATCTTGTTCCTAGCTCTGTCAAGACCTAAGAGCAATCATCATTGTGCTGTATTTATCCTGAGTACTTCTTTGTTTATCGTTCCGCTTTAGTCTTTCACCCAATCTCATCACCTGGAATTTCCCAGCTCAGGTGCATAATGGCAGGTTTGGATGAGGTATCTGGTGAACTCTTACCATAGTGATACGATGCTCTGCCATGATTTTCCAGTGTTTTCACCCATGAGCTTTTGGTGAAAGCTGAAAAGTGCTGAAAGTGACTGGTCTAAATGACATTAACATCATTAGCACCAGGATGCCTTGCAGGATCTGCCGCTCCGGCATCCCGCACAATGGTGAACATTTCCTGTGTTGCATACGCTCTCCAAAGTGCCTGCTGTTCTCAGATTTGAAGTCTGTTGTGGAACTCTATCTTATCTCCTCCTCAAGCTCCTGGAAGGAGAAAGGAGAAAGGAGAGGAGAGGACAGGAGAGGAGAGAGGAAAGGACATGCCATTACATGGGAGTGGAAGCTGCTGGCCTCTGAACTGGCGAGATGACAAACATTTCTCTATGCTGCTGTCTTTTCTCCTACTGCTTTCATTTTGCCACATGACATAATGGATGCCACTGTGAAATATGAAACAGCCTGTTTCATATATTAATCTAGTCTAAAAGTGGGACATCTCAGAAGAGGATCTAGAATTGGGAAGGATTCAGTGGAGGACAGCAAGAATAATGAAGGGCGTGAAGCTGCTTCGATATGAGTAACTACTAAGTAAACTAGGCGTCATCACTCTACAAAAGAAGGCGGTGGAGAGACTTAAGGTCTGTATAATCATTAGTGACTTGGAGCGGGTAAAAAGGATCAGTTTGTTTCATCTCCCTTCCAATAAAAGAATGATGGGAGCATATAATGAAACAAGAAGGTGTCAGGTCAGAGCAGATCAACAACAGTAGACCCTCATGAGTGGGTTGCTGACCTGTTGAAGTCCTTGCCAAAGGAAGCTGAGGACAGTAAAAGTTTACAAGGATTGAGATGAAGACCAAGCAAGTTTAAGGAAGAGAAACGCATTGCACCTAAATAAATACCTAGGTAGGAATTGCACCTAGCTGTGGAAGTATCTGAGCTGCCAATGTCTGGAGGCTGAGAGAGTATCAAGCAGTAATATTATGTCTGCTTTCCCTTTAGTCTGTCCCAGTAGCCACCCTTGAAAATTTATCAGTATTATATTTCAAAAGGTACACACACACACACACACACACAAAATAATAAAAATCAGTTGCTGAACTGATCTAAGTTACCCTGGCCTGCCCAGCAGATATGTCAAAAAGCGGGAAGGAGGGAAGGATGCCAAAATAGAGAAGCACAATTCAAATATAGAAAGTGAAATAATGAAGAGAATTAAAGTGTGAGGAAAAAGCTAAAGTAAGACAAAGTTGCAAAGTTAAACATTGTACATTTCTGGCTAAACAGTGGGAGCTGGAAATACCTTTGCTATTAATCGTCATGTCCTTTATCAACTTAGGAAATGCAACACTCTCCTTATACCAATTAGAGTACTGTGTCAAAGTAATAATTATTTTAAAGAGTAAGTATCATCTGTAGCTTTAACTGTCTATTTTCTACTTCAAATTCATTGCACTGAGCAAGAAACTTAATAATGTGATAAAAGTAGTAGTCAGGCTGATTATTTACTAAAACCAATTGGCATAATAGGAAAACAGCAGCTGGTGCACTGAATCTGATCTGATACCAGTCTATCTCAGAATTTCATCTCTAAGGGCATCCAGCACTAAGGCTCTAGGGAAAATATAAAAATTCAGTAATTAGATCCCCTGATTCCAATACTATGTATCTTGTAATGTATTTTGATTTTGCCAAAAGCTCTGAGGTAGACAGCTCAATATTCTTTTGTTTTATCAGCATTACTTGGAACAAGATTGCTTAGATAACATATATTAGTTTTTCATCCACCAAGCTAAATTCTTGGCTGTAATGACTTCCCGTGCTAACGATTTTCATGATCTAATTATATGCACAATGCAACAAAATAACTTAATGTCAGTCTTGAATTTGTCATCATTTAATTTCATTTTAACCCTCCTATGTAGGGAAAACAAAGTTAGAAGTCAAAAGAACAAAATTTCCAGTCTTTTTTCTCCCTGGTTGAAGACTTGATTGTATAGTTTTGCATCATCCTCATCATTTGCATGCAATATAATGAATTCATTTTAGAAAATGAGACCACAAGCCATCACTTCTGTAAAGGATATTTCTGTGCCATCATAATAATCTAGATAAAGAAATATTTGACCAGCGCACTCCATTTTTTTTTCAAGTATTTAACAAACATAATATTTGCACTGTAACAAGTCATACTTGTGATTACTGCACAAAAATTACTGGCAAAATATTTCTGTAATTTTTTCCTTGCTTATGTCACATTTTGGAACCATGTAAAGCAGATATTATATGGGTCTGGCAGAGTCTGATTTTTATGTGAAGCCAAATCAAGTGGTGTTTTTGTATGCTCTATAGCAACATCATCACAGATGCAACTGCAACTCTCACAGCACATCAGACATCTACACAGCAAACATCATTAGAAGCTGAGATAAATAAATCTTCAAATCCCTTAACAGAATGACCATTAGTTTAGATGTTCTACATGGATTCTCCAAGCTGCCAGATTCTAAGCCTTGGCCTTACTTCAGGAGAGACAGAAATCAGAGGTTTCAACTCATATTGTGGGAGTCCTGCTGACTTGCAGGTGGAGCCCTCCTACCTGTATCAGCTGGCAGCAGGAAGGTCACAAGGCCGATGGGAAGCCTGGGTTCAGACTTACCCATACTCTGGCAGGTCCCAGGCTCCGTCTCTGGCAAAACAAACTCTTGCAGGGGCAAGGATTCAACTTTGCTTGACTAATTGTAGTTCTAAACTATTAGGGATTCCTTATGTTCTTTCATGGTATCCACTGGGAAGGTAGCCAGTAAAATTAATGAAATGTTTGGGATGTCAGCCTTTCACAGAGCATGGATGCAGAACTGAAGGCAGCTTGCAGGTTAACGAAGGGGCAGGGTACAGAGCTTTCTGTACCCTGCAGGGCAGGGTAAAACAGAGCCTTCCAAGTTCATCAATCAGCAACATGACCAGAGCCTTCTGGAAGGCATTTGTAAGACATGAGCAGTCCCGGTAAGGCCAAGAGAGGTAAGAGTTCTCCCTGGGGATGAAAATAATCTCTGTATCAGTCTGTACTTTTGTACAACAATGCTTCCCCCATCCCCTGATTTGGGGTGTTTAGATATCTAGGAATAGCAGAGAGTAATAACATTGCTTCAATGTCCAATTTTCGCACTGAGCAGACACAGATCTACTGCAATCTGATAGTTGAAATTCTTGATGAACTCTCTTGATGAAAAAGAAATCCCAAAAGGATAACTAAGAAATGGGAAACTTACCAAGACACATGATGGATTCTTCATATTTTTAAATCAGGCTAGAAAGTTACTTGGAAAATTTGCTGTAACATGAACCTAGATAAAAACATTAATGTATATCCTGCTTAGGATACCATAAAAGTTAGGTGTTTGAGATAGAAACAGCAAATAGTAACACAGCCACAGGGTAGATACCAAGCAAATAAAGTCTGTTCAATGTATCTTGGATTATCACATCATCCAGGTCTGATGGGGATTAGAGTCATCTTAGTTACTTGGTGCACAGAGCCAAGGAGGCAGAGGCAGGACAAAGCTGTCATGACAATGAGGACCTTTCCTCTTGTTCATTAAGCTCCCTGCAATTGTTCTTGGAAGCTCGTAGTATTCTAATTGCCAAAGGCAGGCACAAAATTCCTCTCAGGAAGCTCACAGGATGCCAAGAACAATTCTGCGGTAACAAGGTGGTGTGAACACACTCTTAGGGAGATCCAGATCAGAGGATGCGTCACTTCCCACTTACCAACTCCTTTGCTTGATGGTTCCTGAGCTATTCACTACCAAGTAGAAGTGTCTGTGCTGCTAAAACCTACTGATGCAAGGGAATTAAACAGGTGCTGTGATTATGGACTTCCACCAGAGTCTGAGCTTTATGATTGTGTTTTCTTAATAAAGCACATTTTGGAGAAAAAAAAATGATAATTCTCTGCTTATAAGGTATTGCTTGGGTTTAACAACAGGAAAGTAATGGCTTTGCAACAGTGTTAATCATGGGAGTGAAAAAGACATGGAAAAAAAAAGAAGTAGAAAAGTTGTATAAATGGAGAGCAAGCATTGCTTTCTGTGGTTTTTAAGTATTTCAAAGACTAATTAATTTATTGTGTTTGCCAGGGGAGAGGAAAAAAAAACACAAACTTCTTGGACTCAGTTTCTTCCAGACAAGTATCAATAAATAATACGTTAATTTTTCCATTTTTAGGAAAATTTTTTCGTAATATTGTCTCTTCCTGCAGAGGAATACAAAGAAAAAATCGGATACCAAACACATTTACTGTGTGCATAGATGATGGTAATTGAAGGCTACTGTAGATGGTTCTGTTAAATGCTACTTGTAAAAGCAGCAGCTGCAGTTTAAATGGTACTTCCACTGACAAAATGTGTTTTGCTAGTGAAAAGATTTAAAGGATCAAAGTTGTCTGTCTCTGTGGTTATGATGCAACTAAATACCTGATCGTTTTTGCCTTATCACACCACCTCAGTACACAAGAGCTTACCTAGACAGAGCAACTGCTCAATGCTTTCTTTTATCCTGCTGTTCAAAGAAAGGCTTAAATAACAGTAAGAGAAACGTAAGGCTACATTGAAAACATTCATTTCCTCATGGGCTTTTCTATGGTGCTTGCAATGCAGAAGTTTCAAAGACACATCTGTAACACCCTGGCCAGGTGATAGCACCTTATTATACCCATTGCAGAAACCTGGATGTAAATTGTGAAGCATTACAGTAACCCCATGTTTTGTCTGTCCAATTTGAGATGTCACAAACCATAAACTTCAGGGTACACAGCATTACATACAGCTTATGGCATTATATACTATACCTTCATATATATTCTGAATAAATTCTCCATTGACTTAGTGGTACCTGTGAGTAGCCAGCACTTCAGCAAATTATTCAACAGAGTTCAAAGACAGACAAGTCCTTACAGTCACTTACACAATTAAAAATGTATTTTAAAGAGTTCATTATAACAAGGAAAACAAGTAACGGACAAAAAAGTCAGCTAGTTATACTTATTTAATGATGCTTTTATTTTACAGGATACAAATATTTTTAAGTACTCAACAGAAATTAAAGTGCTTAATTTTTACAATTCTCCAACTCCCACCTTATGCCCAAATATACATATATTACAGAAAATATATACAATATCTGCAGATATTTTACATTCATATATTTCTTGACCATAAAAATTACCACTTACATTTGCACAACTTACAATGTCATTTAAATTTCATGTTTTTAATATTCTTCAGTTTATTGCAAAACCAGAACAAATTTACACCTCTTCAAAATATTAGTATTTTTACAAACAAAAAATATGTTTTCTCAAATTAAAACCAGAAATAATGCTTTCATAATGATGGGGAATTACAGTGCATAGCCTACATTTCTGTTGTCACACATTACATCTGATCAAGCTCCAACTACAATTAAAATATTAATCCTGCCTGATGGCTGCAGAATGTAGAACATACAAGTAGAAAGTATAAAATTCTATTGCAAATTCCCTGTACGCAACAAATTTGCCTTTCTTAATACTAGGGCACACACATGCAAAAATGTTTTGACACAGTTACCTCCTTTTCTGTAAATATTCACCATAAATAGTTAATGAATCTACAAGAATGAACTATAAACTGAAGGAGGTTGGTGTTACACACTGGAGGAAAACATGTTTTATTCATAGAAATCTGCTTGGAGACTTTAGTAGAGAAAAACCCCAGTTTACATTCACTAGTGCAAGGAAGAGGGAGGGATGAAAGTGAAATGCCATGGGTAAGTTGGACGATAAATTTCATCAAGAGGTTTTCTAGAAAGCAGACGGAATGACATACTGAATTATAGCTTATCTTTTAGATTAGTTGGAAATCATAAACATATTACAAAAGTAGGTCCACTTCTGTTGATTTTTTTTACTCCTGAAAAGTATACTCAACATTGTCAATATAGATTATATTTTAAATGTATCACAGTGTATTTTTGATTGTGAAATACTGCCATTCTGGCCAAAACAGGTCATCTGTCTATCATAATAATCTCAAAATCATCTACAATGTATTAAGTTACCAGTATGTTCTACTATGGGGGAAAAGAGTTAGGAAACAATTTGCTAGGCAGATTAAAAGTTCTATCCAAAGGATATGCTTCCCTACAGTCATGCGGGTCAGAATCAGCTAAATTCCTTGTACCAATAGCACACAGGCTGGAGAAAAGACTCCACATACTCCATATATATCTTTTTAGCTTTCAAATACTACAGCACACCACAAACTTAAGATTGCCCTGGTATCACTAATGGATTTACTCGAAGGACAGCCAACGGATCATTTCTCTTCTCCAATCATTTGTTTCCAGATGCTGTATTTCCAGATGTTTATACTCACACCTTTATCAATTATGTCCAACTGAAACTGGTCCAAAGTTCAGCTGAGCGCTGCCATTCCAGGTAAGATACAGTAAGTGAGCTCGTCTTCATTTGGAGAAATCTTGATTTTCTGCAAATACCTTTACATAATATAAAGCAGATCCTACCTGAATACAAAGCATTGCAGCTATAATAGCTCTAATGGGGCTATGCCAGTTTACATCCACTCAAGATATTCAAATATTCTTCTTATAACCTTCAAATATTTTTAAAGACAAAAGTTCTTTTTTATTGCTTAGAATTACTCATATAGATTTTTTTGTCTTGAAAGTCATTCCTTTAATAAAAGAAAACTGAAGTCTCAAAGAATAAAAAAAAAGGCTATTCTGAAATTCTTTGTGTTCATTTCCTTTATCCCGATCCCGATGTGAAAAGCTGACAATTTTCATACCAACTATGTGGTAGCAACTAGAAAAAAACATTAACACCACCACCACAAGAACCTGTCAAATTTTTCTGCATCTTTCCCATTGATATATACATATCTATGTGTATATATATACACGCATCCATAAATATGTTTACACGTACACACACACGCACACACTCCCACCGCCCCAAGAAACTCTTTAGAGCATATCTATTTTTTAACTTCTAAAGCTTGTATGTGTTGTGGTGTTTCATCCTACATTTACTCAGTGCATCAGCTTCATGCATTTTTAAAAAATACAAAAAAAATGTCCTACAAAAGGGATTTGTATAATCTCCGAAGAGATACAAAAAGCACTTTGAGATGTATTTGTATAAAATGGTGCCATTATATTTCATATGCTTTTAAAGTCATTTAATAAGCTACTCCAAATAGAAGAGAGTATTTTCTGTTCTAAATAGTCCACCAAAAAAGAAATATCTTTTGGAGTAAAGAGAACTACTTAAAGTCAAAGTGGTTTGGAACTACTAGATGCTAGAGATTTTGGTTGGTTCCTCAACCAAGGAGGAGTACCTTGTATGAGGAGGAGTACCTTTAGCAGATTTGGAAGAGTATCTGCTAATTTGGAATAAACAGACATGCTGATGCCATGGTGCACTATAAGGGAAAAATATGAAGTCATATTGAAATATATATTAATATGCTTCAAAAATGTGATGATAAAATTAAGCCATTGTCCAGTTTTCCAGTTTTGACATGTACAAAAAAATTGCACAAAATTAAGTTTGATCAGCTCTAAATTGCATTAAAGGGTGCGATTGTGTTTTCTTAAAGTGAAAAACATTTCTTGAACACAGGGATCACAAAGCTTAAGTAATGTCGCAGAGCCATTCATCTATGTTCATGTATTATGAATGAATGCTCAGTTATAGTTTATTCCCTACACATCCAGCTTTATGCTAGCAGAATTAATGCTTTTTTTTACTTTAACAGCTGAAATGGGAGCAACATATAACATGTTAGAATTAAGATTTTAATCCACCACTTGACTGCTTTAGTAATGATAATTAAGCCATGGTACTTTTTAATTTGAACTTGTCTCTTTGCAGTCATAATTTAAAATGTAAAATGAAAGAAAAAGATTTGACTGCTGTATGTGGGTTAGTCTGTGCAAAGTGGAATAAAACATTTAGAGCAGCAGTTAAATTAAAGCAACTTTTCTATATTCTGTATTTCTTCTAAAATTGGTGGTAGATACTTTTCCTACAAAATACATGCAGAAACCATACATTTAAGTATTGTTACATTCTGACTCAGAGGAGAAAATTCTGAGCACACAATTAATTATGAGAATATGAAATAAGTCTCACTAGGGTAAATAAGATATCCCACTATATAAGATTTAATGGCTCAAAGCAAACATGAGGCTAATGTCCATAAAAATAACTCCTAATGCTAGCTTTAACCCAAACCCTTTATCCCCACCTGTCCACCTATGCCCACAGCTTCACTTGAGATATGTTGAAGCCAATCAAGCAGCCTCAGGTTTTGCTCAACGCCACTAGAGCAATGATGCAGCCCTAACATTGCTGCTGCTTATTTTTTCCTAATCATTTAGCTGGAAGAGGTCTTCCTACTTGGCTGAGAAGGAAGTTGGTAGGAGCTTAGAAAACACAGTGTGGTTGCAATCATACCATCAGATTATTTTGAATACAGGTCAATCAATCTTATTTAGGGTCTTAAGGCAACTTATTCCCTCGCATTGAGTAAGTTCAATGCAGGAAGCAAAGTTACAATACATTAGGATGTATTTAGCAGAGCCCACAGGCGTATCTGAGGCTCTTTGAGAAGATAACCACTTTCAGGAGATGGCCATGGAAAGAAAACACAGCCACAGACATCATGTTCTTGTTCATGTTCTTGTTTATGAATATTCCCCCATTCCTAACCAAGGTGCACACATAACACGTCGTGAAGATTTTTTTGTACCTACCAGCATGAAATGAAAAGGGCTTGAGATGCCTGTAACTAAAGGTAAATATAGCTTGCTGGAGAAGTAACTGAGAGAATTACAGAAGAGTTTGCACATCAGATAGCACTGAAGTAATATCAAGCAGGGTCACATGCAGAATAAGGTAGATACACAGAACATCCAGGGAAAAACTGAGAACTGACAGGTAAAATGTCAGCTCTGGAGTTCCTACTCTACAAGGCCATGTCCTCATACTACCAATCATACTGTAAAGCTTTGAAGTCTAAAGCCCATGGTGGATTTTGTATTTGTGTGAGTGAGAGCAAAATCCAGCCCATTAACATTAAGTTGCATTTGTAGGAGGGAGTAGTAGATTTTGCACTCAGGTGCACACAGCACTAAAAATGGATGTGGTTGCTAAAAAAAAAAAAAAATGAATAAAAAGAATAAAGTGAGAGTTTAGTGAATACTTTGCTTTGAAAAGTCTTAAAAAAAAGAAACAAGTCCAAGTCTGCCCTAGTGTTACTTACAAAACCAGATTTTACCTGAGCTGTTTAGCTTGAGATGTTCTAAAATCAGCAGTTATATTTCAGAAGTAAGATTACTGAATATTCTCATGAAAAGTTGACAGTAGAAGTTATATATTTTCCTTCATTTGAGGAGTCAGCAAAGAAAAGATGGAAACAATTTCAACCATCTATCTGATAGTCACTACCTCTCCATTTATTGTATTTTTTCCAAGGATGTTACAGTGAAAATCATCAACTGGGGAAGTCATTTGCCTCTACATATAAAAAGCCTAATAGGAATGAAAGTTCCCAGTTGACTTAATACCATAAAGCCCACAGGTCTTTATTCCCAGAAGTGGAATGCAAGTAAGGTCTACTAATGCAACTTGAGATTTGCAGGCTCAGACTTCATACTTTGAAAATTATTGTTGTAAGTAAGTATTGCAATATCTAGCCTTCTGTAAAAGTTAATCATTTTTGAAAGCTCAGAATGTTTCAGTAAACATAATAGCAAAAATTCAGGAACCCAGAATATTATTAAAATCTGTTCACTTCCCCAAACCACATACTGCTTTTTAGTAATGGACTACGGCACTCTCAAAAGGTAACAGTGACGGGACACTGAAGAAAAGCGACTACTCTTTTAAACATATCAGGAACTTACTTGCCCATTGCACACCACTTAAATTACTGCTATTTTTTTTAAAGCATAAAAATAGTAAGATCATTACATGTCAGCTATTAAAACAAATCACTGAACAGTATATGTTAATTTAGGACTCTGTTTAATTTCAAATGGAAAACATGCTTTTTAAATAAATTATTTTCTAATAGGAACCCAGTATCATGATATCAAAGCAAAAATCAAGATTGTATATTTTTAATACTGTACATATATATTGTTTTCTCATATTTTAGATAGTCTAGATTGAAAATCATTAGATTGTGTTCGTGATCAAGTGAAACTTTAAAAGCCAATATATTTGTAAAAACAATCTGCAATACTTTAATTAAGAAAAGAAATAAATGGCTACAACATATGTACAGCTCTGCGGAATTAGATCTATAAACTACATACATTAAACCAAACTGTCCCTGCATATTTAACTACAGATCTATTTTGGCAATGTGGAGGTATATCTTTCATCCTGTTGCAAATCCTAACATGTAATTAGGAAGCGTCAATATTTGCATACTTCATGAAAGTAGCAACTTCAATCAAATTGCAATCAGAATTTTCAAGAACATCGTCATCATGACAAACAAGTAGTACACTAAGGTTAGAAGGTATTTTTAATAGCATTCACATTTTTAAAATAGTCTCTGAAATGGACCTGTACATCATCTTTACTGACAGAACATAAATATAAGAAAAAGATCCCTAAAAAGACCAGAATTTTTCCCAAACATAAAGTGCTAAGATGTGTATAGTAGTTAGAAGTTTCTTTTTTTCTTTTTTGTTTTTTTTTTTTTGATTGAGCAAAGGAAGGTTAACACAAAGAAGGTTAACCACAAATTCAGTTGAAATCTTTGAAAACACTATGTGCTCTTGAGCTTCAGCATTCAGTTTTTTTAGAAGATTCAGGCTGATCTTCTAAATTCACTTGCAGTTCATTTTGACATTCTGGTGTCTCACCTTTGACAGCTAAATGGATAACTTTTAACCACTTCTGTTTGAGTTCCTCATTGTCCGCAGCAAAACTATGTACAGATTTAGACTGGGTCAGTTTGAAGCTGTGTGGGAGATCAGCACTTCTTGGAGTGTCATCTACGGTATAGCCCAGGAGTGGAATTGTAGCCAGAGCTCTAACATCCTAAAAGGAAGGAAGAATAGTTTCCAATTAAGAAGAATAACCCACTAATTTGCCTACTACTTTTGCTTTACTGTATAGACTTATCTATACAGTAGATAGAAGTAGAATAGATAGAAGTAGATAAAGTAGAAAAAAGAATATTTTATTTTTTTCCTCCATTCCCAAATCTATTTGCCTTCTCTTCCTCAGGTGTCCATGACAAGTAACTATTAAAATCTTTTCATTTCCCTCTTCACATACCTGTGGAGCACCATACATGTACAGCACAAGAGCTTCCTGTTTAGGTATAACACACCATGCTTTCTGCCAAGGCTTTGATTTTTCCATATATTGAAGAAAGCTACATATGACACTATTTCCAGAGACTTCAGCAGATTCAATCTAGGAGCATACATAAAACATATATGAAGCATAACAAATAAATAAACTTTCCTTAAATGAAGACTAACAGTGCACAAAGCAGCAAAGCTGAAGTACAACACCACCTATCAAATCTTGGCTAGCATCTATGTAAAAGCTTGGGCAAGTACCCAATTAAGCTTATGAGGGACAGGATTTATGGAGAATATTTACACATTACATACATACAGCCTTAACATATGTGCAATCTGCTCCTTTTTACACTGGAATTTGTGGATTATGTCCTTCTAGATCACTCTAGATGTTATTCTGCCACCACAGTTGGCCAGCCATTGCTGCAGCCTAGCGAACTATAACAACGTTGTATTTCTAAGGTTACCTGCTGTTAGGCATTCAAACGCTACTAACTATCCAACATGACAACTACTCCATTTCCCCGCTCAAAATATTATGATAGAATGAAACGCAAATACATTTCTGAGGATAAAACTAATTTGGGAGGAAAGATTAGGTGAATTACTTAAAGTTAGAAGGCAGCACGACATGCCACTCAGATCAAATAGTGATCCTGAGCGGCACAGAAAGAGCAGGGGACAAGCGTGCATTCATGTCTCCTTGCCATATTTTATTCCCTCAGCAGCGATGCTGGTTGGACACTGCCCCAGGGCACCCAGCACTCTGCTGCCCTGAGGTCTGTCATGTAGACAGATGTTTCTAAGAGGCTCTGCTGCTCCTCCAGATACCTTATCAAAGTCACCACGCCAAGAAACAGCATCTTGGCTCTAAGATAAGCTGTTTAAATCCTGTGCTCTTTACTCTTTCTCGTCTATCATATTACCTCTCTGTCAAAATCTTGAAGGAAAACTCCTGTTTCAGAGAAGCAAGTATTTCATATGGGGATTCTTGGTATCATTTTTGAACTTACGCACTTATAATATTTGTTGGAGTCATGCCAGTATCGATTATGAATTGTATGTGGAATTATAATCTGTGTCTTTTTTTCCTCCTCCTGTCTTTTTCTACCAGTATTCACCTCAAGGATTAGTCCCTCTTTACCACACCTCAAGATAAGTGTGTGTATGTAAGATTTCTCTGCTCAAAATATTTAAAAGTGTCCAGAAGAGGAGATTTAAGAGAAGTCAATGTTGATTACTATTTAAATATGTTTGTTCCCCACCCTGATCATAACAAAAACAGGTATCTAATCTTGTTTTGGTCTCTCAAGTTTTTAGATGTTAAAAGCTAGGCATAAGTTCAGTGACGTAAAGTTGTATACACAGGTCAAAAGAGTATCCTGCTCAGACTGTCTAGTGAAATTCTCTCCCAATACCCCAATACTCTGCATACCCCAGTTCTTTCAATTCAGTATATGTTTTCAAGAAGAACTCATATTAGCAGGACTATTTGTTGCTATGATGACTTAAGCACAGAAGGAAAAAAAGGAAGGATTTAAAAGCTGTAAGGTTTATAATTCCTACTTTAAAAAAGTTTTAAGCAATAAAGTAGTTTTATGAAAGATGGATGGTGAAAAACAGAATTCATTAGATGGGCTGACCTTGGTCCATTTATCGTTCCCATTTGTTTTTAAAACAAAACAAAGCAAAAAAACCCACAAAAATCCTACCATTTTTTTCATCTCTGGATGAGCCAGGACTATTTGCAACACATTATTTATTTTTAAAATTACATACCTCCAAGATACCTTTTTTCTTCTTTTCTTCACTGTCTGTACAACCTATTATAACGTGATAGCAATCCTTACAGACTTTGTTTAACTTATTACCATCATATTCGAGATGAGCCTTATAATCAGAACATTTCCAGCAAACCACCTTAGAAGAAAAAAAGCAAATTTATAAAATAGAATTTAATTAAAATATTTTTATATTTATTAATAATATAGTATTTAATAATACAGACCAAGAAAGATAAATGCTTTATGACACTATTATGTCCACAATGACTTGAATGAAAATAATGATTTTCTCAAATTTGTGCCACTGTTTGTAAGCTAGAAGTGTTTTTTTTTTTTAATATCTAAACTTGTAGAAATTTTCCATCTTACACAAATCACATTAGGCTTACAATTGTGTCTATAGGTTAAAGTTAGAAATAGAATAGAAACATGAGACAAGAAGAAAGACTTGTTGTTTTTCTAAATGCCAGCCTTAAAAGGTACACTTACCTTCTGTTTCCTACACAACTACAGAAATGTACAATTGAAAGACAAAGTTTTAATTCTATCAGAAATGGCAACTTTCTAACTTGCTAATAAAAACTAAATTCACAGTTCAGAACCTGTTGATTAGTAGATAGAATAATTAGGCAAGTGTAACAATGTTGATTTTTATTTTTACAAAATATGTAGGAAAACTGAAATGCTGGAATTTATGCGAAAGTCTTTCCATTAGAATTAATTTTCCACAGGAACACTCTTTCACAGAAACTGAAAGAGATGCCCTGCATGAAAAACAGAAGTGCAGCTATTTCAAGCAAGTAAAGTTGGCCAGTGGCCTGGAACCACTTAAACACTAAACAAAATTTTATTGTGGGGTTTGTAGGACTAATTTCAATCTCTACCTTCTAATCTCTAGAGAATATGAGTTATGTATCTCTAATTATTAAATTGTGGAAAGTGTCACCACCAAATTAATTCCCATAAAACAATGTTTTAAAATTAAAATGGAAGGAGAGGTCATAGAACTTGAGAGAGGAAAGCAATTAGGAATCCAAACCAACAGAAGGAGAAAAGGTACGATCTTAAGGATAATGGAGGAGCTTCGAGACAGAAAATCTAATCTGAAAAAAAGCTATGAAAACTGAATTAGCAATATATTCAGAATTTTGCTAAGCTCCATTGTTCTGAAAAACACAAAAGTAGAGTTGTGTAAGGACATAAACCTTCATGCCATGTACCATATTTTTTTAGAGAAAGATCATAGCAGGTAACCAGCGAGACAGAGGTTAAGGCTAGGCTTTACTACCATCTACTGGAGAAAGGCATAGCTGCGCGGTGTCAAGAAAACGAAGCATTGTGTGTTTACTCTTTATTTCCATTAACTTTTGAACAAAACTTTCAAGTCAGATCACTATTTCATGGTCACTTAAAAGCTTCATAGATTACTGTGCCCTCACATGCTGAGGGCAGCAATCATGCTCTTTCCCCATCCCAGCCTGCTTTTTCCCTCATGCTTCCCATGTGTTGACACAGCTACACACTGAGCCCATCTAGGAGCAGATGCAGGTTGTTCCCGCCAAAAAGCATGAACCCCTTGGCTTCATGGGCTGCTTGCAATGATCCAAAGGGTGCAGGGAGCAGCCAGTGCTGCCAGAGATAACGCTGCTTATGCTAGTTTGACATGGTCTGGAAACTGGGTAGTCTGTGGTTTTGTGCACACTACACAAATCTGCATCTTCCTTTGCCACAAATTACATCCCAGTTTCCCGCAGGACACTCACGTGTCCGCATGCTCGGCAGTGGTGCCTCCTCCTCGTCAGTGCGTTGAAGGGCTCTCTGCATTTCATGCACATGGTCACTTCGTTGTCGCGGATCCACCGCGGCGCTCTCTTCCCAAGCTCCGCGTCCTGGGGGGAGCAGGGGGAAGACAAGAAAAAGAGCCATTTGTGCAGTACTTCTAATAGAGAAAAAATAATTATTCTTTTCCTCTGGAAAGGAAATGGCAAAATGCAGCTCAAGATGCTTTTTGAGATCTGTGCAAGCAACAACAAAGAACCCAGTCAAAAATCATCATGCATCACTGAAAGAGTACTCTATTAGGCACTTCAGGAAAAGGAGGCTTGTTCATAAGACTGGGCATTATGAGAAGAAATAGTTACTAAGAAGATGACCACTTTGCAGTTCCTTCACTGTGAAAACAATGACCTTGAAACATGTTTCCATCAAACTTTTGCAATATCCTATTTGCAGTTATAAAAGAACAAAATGGGTACTAGGAAGGTTACATGGTGGGATAATACTTACAGAAACTTCAGTGGGCATATCTTCATATTCTTTAGCTATAGCATTTCTGAAGGTTTCATTCCTCTGCTGGAAAGCTTCTATAGTGTTCTGAAGTGCCTACGGAAAGAGTGGAGAAATTCCTCAGACACACTACATTTACAGCAGACTGACTACAGTCTGACCATTTAATGATTAACAGAGGGAAACTACAGCCAGAAAATATGAATATTACTTATTGGTTGCTTAAAACAGAGTTAAGAATATAGATAAATTTACCTTTATCCATTCTTCCTTATCTTGTTCTGAACTAAAAGAGACATTTGACATGTTAGTCCAAAGCTAGTTTAGGAAACATTATCTCACTATCAACAACTTGCTGCAAAAGCCAAGCTTCTGAAGCAGTTCTCATGTACACAGAAATAAAATAATAGGACTTATTAAAGGTCTAACAAATAAAAATAAATAAAACTATGACTTCATGTTTCACAAGTCTCCAAACACTAAGCACTGAAAACAAACTGAAAGATAAATTCAAATGCACATAAACATGATAATATTTTCACTGTTGGACTTTTTGGGGCATAGGATAGAAAGCAAAGGATGATGCCTCATAATTTAGGTGTAGGTGGTTTCTTCTCTTATTTCATAAATTACTGAGCTCACATACTGACACCCTTTTTCCTGTGCATCTCTTACATCTTCCTCCCTCCCCAACAGAAAATTATTTCCTTATTGCTGTTTTTAGTTGTTTAAATTTGTCTATAGTGGCAAGAAGAACATTTAATTAAACAAGCAAAATTCCACTTTAACATTCATTATAAACCAAAGAGCAATATTTTCCCTTTTCTAAGCACTTTATACCACAAGTAACAGCACTATTTCACTCTACTGGCCAATTCTGGTAACAAACACAGTTTATCTCTAAACTTTAAATCAGGAACAGGACAATTAGCACCACAGTATATCTTCTCTCTATACAAACAGGGAGATATTTTCAATTATGTGAAAAAATCCGACATGCAAAATTTTATTTCCCTGTGGATTATAAAAAGGATGTGAAAACAACTGCTTACAATACCTCAATAAAAATGTCTTCTCAAATGTTATTTTGCAATATTATAGCAACTTTTAATGAGATTATAATAGCTGTGTTTCCCCTTCTCATTTTCCATCTGTATATGAGGCAAAAAAGTATTTTGAAATACATCTCCCTATCACCTTTCATAAAAAAACAGCTGAGTTGTTAAACATCATCCACAATTAGCAATCTCTTAAAGGAGTTACCCACTAGTTATTTCAAACCTTGAGTTGAGAATTCTCTCAAAAAATATTCTGAAAAATAAATTAATAGAAGTATTCCAGTAAAGAAAACTCCAAAGAGAAACTAAACATTACAACAGAGCTAATATGAGCTCATGAATTAAGACCATTAAGGTATAGGCAGCATTAAATACTTGTGTAAAAACCAAGATTATTCTTATCTAAATAAGTGAGATTTAGCTTGGTACTTACTCCTTTAAAATTTGAACAGACTTAATGCATTCCAGAGACGATCATCAAAGAAAAAAAGTTCTTCTCACACCTAAGTTAACTAACATAATGCTCTTTAAAGTACTGATAATTCTGGTAAGTTTACACAAGAAGCTTGTATTTTTGTAGTGTTTTCCTCCAATTACAAAGTATTTTACAAATGGTACAGCAAGATGCCGCTGAAATGGATAGGTGGCCCAACAGTTTGCCACATAATTGGCAAAATATACAGCAATTTCTAGTAGATATGGCTGATAGTCAAAAATGAGTCTAGTAAATTCTGTAGACCTTAATGAAAATATTCTGTAATTTTCAAATATATATATTTATCATTATACATAAATTCATATTCAATCATAGTGTAGTTAAATTTCAATATGTTGTTACATTTCTGCTACTCATTAAATACTGTAGATTTTTTTTCATAAAGACAAACATCTTGCAAGCCCATGCTTCTTCACCAGCACATGCTTGCCACATAGAACTACATCTACTACAGGCAGCCTTGTGCTCATTTAATCCCTGCCTCTCTATAATGAAATCTTAACTGCTGAGAATGGGGAAGAGGTGGAGATAAAAATGCCCCCTACTTTTATTGGAGGTGGGCTTGGCTGAACAGGAAAAGTTGAATCCCAGTCCACTCAGAAAGAAGCACCAATAAAGCACCCAGCAGCAAGAGGATAAGTCCAACCTTGTGTTTGTATATATTTCAACTTCCAAAAACTAGATAACAGACTTCACTTACCTGGCCTGCAGTTCCAGCGTTCGCTCTTTTCCAGACACTTGAAAAGTGTGTGGATATTCTTCATTATGAGTCTCTATAATCTTCATACCATCTATGCCAACTCTAGTTCGAATTGAGAATTTTGATCCTACCAAGCTGAATTTTGGGACGCAGTAGAGAAGCATGTTGTTAAACTGGGAGAGGGAAAGAAAACACAGGGCTTTGCATCAACAAAAAACAGAGATGTAGCCACAGTTTCTACTGGGCTGGACAATATCACAAAGCTAAGTTCAGCGGTGGGAAAGCAGGTTCTGTTCTGCTCAGCTGATAGACAAGAAAACCAAGGCTTAAATTCAGGACTATTTATTTTTCTTATTTGTTCCTGGGTTTTAGAAATAAAATTAAAGGTCAGTCTCAATACATGGGAGGATAGTTCTAGATATACAGCAGTCTCACTAACACTTATTATAAACCACAGGGTTGATATTTGAGTGGATATATTGTAACACTATAAATCACTTGTCAAAAGAATTCTCCTGTATCAATTCTATAAAAACTATTCTGAACTGCAGAATAAAAACCCTTTTGTGCAATGTATACTTTGATATTTATCCTGCACCAAAAGCACTCGATTTTGTAGAAACTGAAACTACGATTATCTTCAAGGCATTGATTAAAACGAAAAAAAAAAAGAAAAACAAAACATTTTATTCTTATTAAAATCCTCAAAATCAGAGGAAAAAATACACAGGCAGGACAAAGATATATTCCTTTATGAAAATTAGATTTGAAAATAGTGTTAAATGCCTAGCGCCTCAGCCTCAAAGCAGTTATTAAATCAGATCTACAGAGGTTAACACATATTCTCACAATTAACTTTCAAAAAGATTTTTCTTTTCATAGAAATACTGCCATGTCTATTGGCTCATCTGTATCACAGATGCAGCATGCTTGAACTTGTCACCTTTCATATACAGTGCATGGCATTTTAATCTGAAGTCTGCCTATTCAGTCATTTCTTCTTTTGTTTGAAGCACAGAATGAGCACAAATTCTGCCTCCACGGCTCGTTACTAGTAAAGAACTCAACAGGACTCTATTATAAACTAGAAGATGTGCAATGCTGAAGGCCCATCAACAAAAATCAGAATTTGATACTAGCAGTTTTTAATGTATAAAAAGAAATGAACTGTACTAAGCCTTTTTTAAGGGAGCTAGAATTAAAAACTAAAAAAAAAAAAAAAAAAGAATGCGCTGCTTTGGCCTGCTGGTTCTAAGACAAGTCATGGGCATCTGAAGAGAGGATAAGTTTCCATAATATTGAGTTCTTACAGGGTCCCAACACACACAATTTATGATGACTAAGGTCCTAAGCTTTTACATTTCAGTTTCACAAGAAAGGCCCAGTTCTCATGCTACAAATCAGCATTTAAAGCCAGCAGCCAATTATTTAAATGTGAATTACTGGACAGTGTTTCTGTGTATTTAAAACCATGTACTCTAAGTGGTGTTTGGAAGTCTTCCTACAAGCAGCAGAGGATTTGCTCAAGCTCAGCTATCATCAGTGGAAAGGTTCTCATTGACATCAACCAGAAGAGAATATTCCCTTTCTCTTAGTCGTTATTTGAAGTCTAGAAAAAATATAAAGCATCTTCTGCAAAATAGGCCACCATACTTACTAAGAAAAGATACCGTTCTTGAGCAGATGTATTGCGAGCAGCAAGTTTAAGGATCTGTCCTTCTTTTATCAGCTCATTTGAAGGGTTGACAATATCTTCCTCTTCTCCCAGCATCTCATATATTTCCAGCAATTTCTTTAGATTCTCCTTTTTAGAGAAAATACAAGAAAACATAGTAACAGAGTTCTTTACCCATGTTCAATTGAAATCTCTGGATCTTGTGCAAGTCTGGAGAATGCTGGTTTTGAAAAAAAAAAAACACACAGATACTCAGTAATATATAGTCAGCCATGCAGATTGATTGACCTAGTTGATATATTAACAAGTTAACAGTTTAGAAATGTTATCTCAGTGATAATTAAAAAAATGCATTTATACATACAGCACGCACATTTTTTTTTGTCCAAAACACGTCATGTCAAACCAGTCATGCCAATTGCTAACAGTAGAGAAACATTATCTACTTCTTACAAACATTATCTTTCCAGAAACAAATGCAACAAGGTCAAGAGCCCTATATGATGCCAGATAATTTAAGGAGAAGAAGCTAGCTTGCCCAGGCTCCACTTGAGAGAGTTGAGTGTAATATCATTTTTTTCCTGTAATTTCCAGGAGTTATAAAGAACACAGTATGTAGCAGCAACCATTCGGACCCAAGGAAATATTTTTTAGTGAAGAATCTGCAGTTCCCATTCTTGGCAAAATTTGACAGACACAATTTCCTAATTGCTAAATATTCTAATACAATATTAAAAAATGAACAGGGAAA
Organism: Crypturellus tataupa; assembly: GCA_034781795.1. Classification (NCBI taxonomy): domain Eukaryota; kingdom Metazoa; phylum Chordata; class Aves; order Tinamiformes; family Tinamidae; genus Crypturellus; species Crypturellus tataupa. Next base: position 288,974 of record JAWLRI010000241.1, read on the forward strand.
CAAGAACTGCTCACCATTTTTCTTATTGCACTATTCGAATGACTTGCTGCGGTGGATATAATTTCCAGGGATTCTAGATGGAGGACAAAGGAAAAAAATATTAAAAACAAAACTCTGTATTTTTACATTTTTATGTATGACACAGAGATTCATATGATTCTACAAAACCATTTGTGATTTTTATGTAAATTATACATTCAATATATATCTTAAATTATCAATCAAAAATAACCAAGCAAAAGTGTAAAGCATCTACCAAAGTGAAATAATGCTCTGGAAAGATCACATGGCAATTATTGCAGATTACTTTACAGATAGCTTCAATAAGCAGAAACATATTTTTATGATGTGAACAGTCATGGTTCTCTCTTTTCAGAAGGTAGTTCAAGAATGTCTAACTATGTTTATTACTTTAATACTTTCAGCACTGAATTATTTCCAAAAATTATCTATCAAGTAATTCTGAAAGATGCATACAGAGATATAATAATGTATAAATTTCCTGTAAAAACAATCACACTATATCCTATTTAAAACAAAAGGACATATGTCATATGTGCATAAAGCAAAACTGAATGCCAAAAAAAGGGAAATTTACCAAAGCAAACAAAATAATCCAAACTCTCATGCAATTTCAAAACTAAAGCAAATTTATAATCCAAGAGCATAATTTAGTATATTTGGTAACTTATATCTTAAAAGGCAGTTTTCATACTAACTCCATTCATGATCATTCATTTTTAATCCTACAACTCCTCTAAAGAAATTCTGTAATACTTTTCACAATGGCTTTGCTTTTTCTCTTCACATTTCCTGAAAATAGCTTTAATTTACAGTATCCTATTACTAAGGTTTTATTATGGCTATTTTAAATTCTAGAAAATATTTACTTTCAGCATCTTTCCAGTCTAGGGAATCTTGAGGCAATTTCCTTAGGTAGTCCTTTAGAAGCATCTCATAGCGTGGAATGCGTTGTACTGGTTCTAGCATGTGATGTTGCAATGTCAAATTTCCACACACTTTTTCCTTCTAAGAAATTATAAACATATTTAAATGTAATAGGCAAAAAATTATTTTCCCAGGATACAATAAAATAAAATGTGATTGATAAAGCATAAATAATGTATTTTAAAGCATGCATTATATCTCTTCTGAAAGAAAACAGAAAACTACTTCGCCAAACAAAATAATTTCCTAAAAGTTATTGTAAAGAAGTAATGAGTAGAATTTATAAATACAAATCACACCAAAAAACCCTCCCGTACGTAACTTTGAAATAGTTCAGAAAACAAGAGTAGTAGCAACTGAATTAGTAGGAGCAGCTCATGGCCTTGTGGTAGCAGAAAACCTTTCTTCAAGGGGCAATATGCTATATATTTTATCTATCCATCAAATAATGAAATGCTTTCTTTTCTTTCAATTTTATTTATAATGCAAATCCCCCTAGTATTTTAAGATCCATATTCATATCCATCTCCTTAGGCAGAACTACAAGATTCTATTAAACTACATAGAGCCAGCTTAAAATCACAGTAACCTATAGCTCAGTAAAATTTAAGCAGAATTATCTTACTCCTTTTCTAGCTGCCAACTGCAGACAAAGCAACACACCTGCCAATGCCCAGAGAAACCTGCAGGGAGCACTAGAGGGAACAAAAAGCACTCCAGAAAAGAGTGCTGCACGGCTGCATCTGCTGAGCTCTTGTGCTCAGGGTCACACACCTGCATTCAGTGCGTAGTGTTCTGGACAACTGGACTGCTGCAAGCCAGTACTGTATTTACAAATTCTGTGCCAGGATCTTTACTTCTGGACTGATATATATACATATTTTTTCCCCGAAATAGTGTTTGCTTTCGGTATCTGTGACAAAATATTGCATTCAATCTCCTATTGCAACCTTTACGCTTTAGTCCTCTAGAATGCAATGAAAAGCCTGGATTTGCACATATATTTATGCATGAATGTGCAGAGTGAAGGAGAAGCAGAACACGGTATGATGTGGACAAAAACAACCCTTAATTCTGAGAGACTTGGTATTTAATTTTCTCTTTAGTCCTTCTGTTCCTCTTCAAAATACACATTTTTACGTATTACTTGGCCTGTGACATTACACCCCCCATTACCTGAATGTCTTGAATAATGAACTTGAACAAAGGTGATCGTTCAGTCCATGTTTTCACCAGTTCCATGGCGTTGTCAAAATTTTTCACATACTCTCCATACATCTTCAGGAACGGAGCTAACTTTTGCAGTATATCTCCAATTCTGGGGGTGCTAGTCCTGCAAAGTAAGAAGGTGCAATCTCAGAGCAAAATGGAAAGAAAAAAAGTCCCATCAAATGCTTCAGAGACCTTTGTTTCATAGAGAATCCTTTCCATTTGGGATCACCTCATATTGAGTTCTAGTATAATCACCAAAACTGAGCCAAATGACCCTGCAAAGATTGTTTCTACCCTCACCGATGATCTATAATGCTTACATGTCATATAGAGTACTAAGGGAAGAAAAGTGATCTACAATGAAAACCATGAAAGGTTTTGTTTACAAAACACACCCTCATTTATTTCATCTACAGTTCCATCAACTACATTACCTTTTTTGACCATGCTCTATCCTATAAATACCTAACTTATGATTTTGATTGAGGTCTAAATCTACACTATAAAGAGCTTCCCTTCCATGTCCATATAAGTACAGGTATTTACAGCCTTTTACAATTATTATTTGAGAAAACCTAGGAAGTAGTGCGAATCCCTTGGAATCCAGCATTTGTGCCAGCTTTCCCACAGCCTTCCCAAGCATTGATGGCATCTTCCAATAGAATGGAATAAAAACAAGATGAACTAACAGGGGGAGAGGGGATGACACATGGAGAAGCTGAACCTTTTGATGCTGGAATGAAAGCAAGAACAGTACAAATGCATCTCCTAGAAGTGCAGGGTGAAATATGTGGTTCACATTTCATATTGCACTACATATTCCATAAGTCTTTATTGCCGACTTTCTGAAAGTATAAGTTAAGTGTTGTGGCAGTGGCCTGGTGGTAGTTTAACATCCCATATACCATTTACATACCTTGTATACACCCACTTAGACACCTTAGCATTGAGGGAGAGTGAAGCAACCTCTCCTATTTCCTTCCGCAGTCCACTGCAACACGCTGCTTCTCCAGGAGAAAAGGGGGGCAGACCCCCATCCAGCTGCCTGAGGGGGACTGGAGGTACCTGTGTGAGAACCGGCTAAGGGCTGAGCTCCTGCTGGCGCTCCTGCTGCGCCCGCTGAGGAGGCAGAGGGAGCTGGCGGGATGGGATGGTGCCGCTACAGTCACAGAATCATTACGGCTGGGAAAGACCTTCACGGTCATCGAGTCCAAGCGCAAACCCATCACCACCACGTCCCTGATGCCTGCTAAGCTGTGTCCCTAAGGGCCTCATCGACACATTTCCTGAACACTGCCAGGGACGGCGACTCCACCGCTGCCCTGGGCAGCCTGTCCCAACACTTCGCCACTCTGGTCGTGTAGATGCAGTCACCAAGGCTCTCCACCTCACTATGGTTCAGTTATTTGCTAACCCAGAGTGGCTGCACACACACTTTCAAAAGAAAACTAGCAATTTAAAATAAAACTCCATTGCTTTTATTCACTGAATGCTCTTTCTTCAGGTTGCCATTTTAGTTTAATGT
>JAWLRI010000241.1:299379-315810 GCA_034781795.1 Crypturellus tataupa
TCCGGTATTCTTGAGCCTCCGTCTCTCTTCTGCACCACCCACGATACCTCACTCAGGAATCTTCTACATGGCAAAAAGTCGAGTTATGACTTAAACACCGCAGCATATCCCAGTTCAAGCATAACAGCACTCATTAAATGGTTAGCTCAGTGCAAGAATAACAAGAAATCATATTGCTAGTTTTCTTTTAGGGAAATCCTCAGTTTCCCAGTACACCATCTCAAAATTTCCTCCCCGTTTTCCACGCACTCCTCAGCCTGTTTTCCACAGCTAGCTCCATCCTCCTCCCTGCTCGCACTCCCAACTTCAGCATCTTCCCCCACATCCATCTGGAGAAAAGCCCCCAGTTTCCCCAAGCTCGCTCTGCTTTCCCTTTTGCCGAAAGCAACGCGCCCCCAGGCTGTTTGCCACCAGCGATGTCCATCTCCAACAAAGATTTTCCTCATGGAAAGAGCAACCATGTGTGGGCAGCAAGTTGTCTGATAGTGACAGTGACACCAGTTACACAGGACACGTACACAGAAAAGCACCAAGTCCGAGGAGGCCCTTCACCTCCCTCAGCTGCTCTGAGTCTGGCGGGGGGAAGAGGCTGGAGAGGGAACACGTGTGCGTGGATATCCTGGCAGCCCATGGCACGGCACGAGGCACGTGCACGGAGAAGCACTCGGAGGCAAGTCTGTGACAGAGGAAATGCCACAGAGCTGCTGGTTACTACGGCCCTTCAACAAAACACCCTCGAAGCACCCGCTCAGAGGTCACGGGGAAAAGGCTTGAGATACTTTAAAAACATGAGGTTAGCATCCAGCCTCTGAGTGCTTCCCTGATTCCCTAGGAAACTACTGCTCTGATGAATAAATCACACCAAAACACCAAAAGGGAATATTAATTCTGGGTTAAGACACAAATCAAGCTCTAGTATGGAGCTACACTGAGATTTTCAGCTGCTATACACATACCAGCACACAGCTCTCTTCACAAGTAGGACAGTAAGACAACAGAAATTAAAGAAATTGAAACCATTTTTTTTTCTGAAAGTTTTATATTTAAATCCTAGTAAACTAGTATTGATATTGTCTTCTCGATAGTTAGTAAAAATATTGAGGCAAAAAAATTACTGTAAGATATACCTGGATTTTAAGCACAGCTTTTCATTGGTTTCAGGGAACTTTTCCCACTGATGTGGCAGACCATGAAACATCATGACTCAAAATGTAAAAACGAGCAGGAATGATTACTTTCATATACATAGAATGTCAACATTGAAAGCTTAGGATTTTATTGCTGATCAAAATGTCAGAAGTGTGAGGTAATATTTTTAAGTGCCTAAGCGCCTACTCAGAACAGCATGGAAAGATGTAGAAAATACCTCAGCATTTTCAACACTTCAGCAATTTAAAAAATGCATCTCTAATCTCTTCCAAAAAAGAGAGTTGAACAAAATACTGCTATTAATTCCATCACTACAGCTGAGCTGAATTCTCAGTTTTAACTGTCCTGTGAAAAGTAACTGTCAAAAAGTAGAATTTAGACATTTAGTTACCTATTTTTAAATTATAAGTATATACATTTCATCAAGGCTCCTAATTAGTCCAAATGCTATAACTTATTTCTTTTCATGAATAATTTTTATTTTAAGCATGAATATATGAACAATAAAAAAAATATTGCTTAGTAAAGACAAGCCATGAAAGTAAGTCAATTGTGACCTAAGACTTAGGAAACTCTCTAAAGGGCTGAAATAGTTATTTTGGTTCAATCATTAATCAATTAAAGTATTTCAAAATTAATATTCTCGACCATACCATACTAATTTTCACAAATACACTATTTTAAAGTAGATCTGATGTAAACCAAAATTTCAATCTACTGGACCAGTTTCTGCAATAACTCATAATTCCAGTCATCTCCCATCAAGAAAACAGCTACATTTCCCAACATAACAGAATGAATTATATGATACACTCCCTTTTGGTGCAGTCCTTGCCCCAAGGACTTTGCAGTAACATATCGAGCAACACAGATAGGATAAGAGCTGTGGAATACAAACAAATACCATTCAGTATAAGTTTTGTTTACTTTTAATGCTGAGTTTTGTCTAAAGTAACAGACTAAGTTTGGTTGTTTTTCTTTTAAGCTGTTCACACAATAAATGGTTTGTGATTCCAAGCTTTCTCTGTAAGCATTAGGAATAGAAATGTAAATTTCTGTAAGAATTTAGGATTTCCCTTCATTGCCCGAGACCTTCGTTTCTGAAATTAAAAAGCACTGCATCTTCACAAGACTTGCGGGGAAAATCCTGAGTACTACCACCACCACCTCACTAACTAACCACATAGCTACTTCATGAAATGTATAGTCCATAGACTCTATATAGTTAATATGCACTATATACTAACTATATATGGAATATATATTAACCGTATGTCCATTAAACTTACAACTGGCAAGTTTCTTGCACAGAAGCCAGGACAATAAAACACCCAATATCCCTAAAGAGGTGATTCTTCTCATGAGGATTCACACATATTTATAGAGGATGCTAAAGACATAGAGCTTTATTCATGAATCACTGCTGAGGAAGAACATCAATTTGTAGAATCAGGATTTTACTTCATCTCTATTTCTCAAGTCTTGCAAAAGTAAATCATTTCTCAATAGGAAGTTAATTTAGTAGGGAAGTTTCTTCCCACTTTCAAGTATCTCCACATCCACATTTAGGAACATGTAATCGCCAGGAAATTTTGCATATGTAGCACTGGATCCTCTAATACTGCTATTAAAAGACCACATCAAGTAAATGCTTTAATGAAGACGCACAAGGGATTCTTCTCCATCTGCGGAACACACGCAGTCTCTATCCACATTTCCTACCAGGCCCAGTAGGTCTGGTACACAGAAGGATTTGCCTTCTTGTCTGCAGTTAACTCCTGTGGCAGATTTCTCACAAGATGATCTTCAGGAAGTTTATTGATGGGGATGTTCTTGTACTCTTCAGCCTTCACATTTTAGGAAACCAAATCTTATGGCAGAAGGTGCTTCTGTTGCAAGGAAGAAAATCTTCACTTTCAAATGTCTTTTTCCTTGCATTATTTGTGGTTTATGACTTTCAGACTATCTCATACAGTCAATAAAAGAAACATGCTCTATTCTTTGATCTTTTGGGGAAAAATTTCAGAATAACACTGCCAAATTTACTAAGTTTTGTCTAAACCCTTTCATAACCTGTAAGAGCCTGACTTGAGGCAGATCTACAGTGATGAAAGGGAAAAAGAAACACAAAACAAAAACAAAGAGCAGCATTATTTCAAAATTAATTTTCTTTCCAAGCCTGAAAGTAATTTGTGCTTTGGTTTTGCACCACTTCCCAGATCAATTCATCTGCTTTTCCTGCAATGGATTTAATTTATTTCTGCTGCACAGCCACACATTTACAATGCAACAGCACCACCACCTTTTCTTCTTCCCTCTTTTAAAAAGTACAGCATGCAGGAGACAAAGAAGATGCATTGCATCAGCGTCAAATTATACAATCAGATTCATAACTTAAAGTTTGCCTATGACACACAGGCATTTGCTCCTACTTCTATTACTCAACTGTACCCATACTTGCCTAATTAAGAAGGACGTAAGTGTGTGCCTGCTCAATTCCAGTGCAAATTTAGCTGGGCTGATTCCACCTGTAAGACCTTTTACCCGTGGTGTGGGTGCACAGAAATACCATAAACTGCCTAAACGCTTTTTCTTGCTTGCTTGCTTATAGTAATAGCTAAGCTCCTCGGCACCTCTCTTCCTGCTCCAGCACAGCAACAGCAACACGAGGCTTCACAGGGCTGATTTCAGTCTGTCGGCAGCATCGAACGCATCCAAATCACTTGCAAAGAGGGGCCCTCAGACGAGCCGTGGCACGAGCTTCTTAATCTCACCAGACTAAAGGTGACATTCATTTTGTAGACTCAGTCCTCTGCTGCTGTCCTCTCTGGCAGCCATCCCACATGCTTTTGTACATCTTTCTAACAGCACAAAATAAAACACTAATCGCAGTTAAGTCAGACCTCATACTTTAACTTTTGATTGACACAAGGCAGAGACCAGCTGGTCACCCAGCTGGCCAGGCTGCAAGGAGATGGCTCCCATTAGCATTTTCTCCAAGCATTTGCCAAGTTCCTTCCTGGATTTTACACCCCAACAGCCTCTGATTTTTACCTTTTCCTGCCTGCACCTTATTGTATAATTTGGATTCCAGCTTAACACTGGCAGTGGGTCATTCAGTGTGTTTTATTGGCACAAAGAGGGGAAACAGGCATTACCGAACAGGAGACGGAAACATAACGAAAGAGGTGTGACAGATGAAAGGTGCCTTGGGTTTTTACCAGACTTCTGTATAGACAGGACACAGTGCTCATTACTGGAAGAGAGGAAAAATCCTAGCCACCTTCTGGTCATTGGCCAGGTTATTTTACACTGTAATGTGTAAAAGCTGTGACCGCCTTCCCCACATACAGAATTTAACCTCATATGAGTACACAGGAGATCCCTAACTATCCAAGCTGGAGGGCTTGCAGAGATGTCATTCCTCTGGGAGTGAAAACTCAGAGTTAGCTGTATATAAAAAAAAAAGACACAAAAATGCAGACTAGAGCTTGAAATCCTCTGTTTCAGACTCCAGAACTGTCCTGAAGCTGGGCAGTAAGTGTGCCACTGACAACTAAGGAAGAGTTTTCCCAGTGCTCCGCTATATGTAGCTGCTCCTCCTGCCAGATACTTTCCCCTTTGACTCAGATGTGAATAGAAGAGCCCGGAGGGCTCATATGAGCCATTCAGAGCCCCCTCTGCAATGGCTCATATGTAGCAAAGCAGGACCAGAACTATTAATAAATTCACCGGGCATAAGTGCTTCAGTGCAAGGAGGTAAACAACATGATCAAACTTTTAGCAGGGGAAATGTGCACAATTCTTCTGCTATTCATTTTTCCAAGACAGATTTTCTTCCACCCACTCATTTCCTTTAATTATTTAAGGCCCTCTCGACTACGAAGCTCAAATTCATCATCATATTCCTTCAGTTCTCCTTGCTAACAAGGCACATATTTGTGTCTAGCTGATAGCTAGCAGATGGCCAGTGCCTTTCACGTTTTGCCTTGACAACTGCCTCCATGGACGTTAAGGATTCACATGATAGTTCTGCCTTGAACCCCTTTGCTGCAGTTCACTACACGTGGAATTTTATCTTAGACGCACGTTCCTTGTAGTTTGTCACAGCATAAGCACACTGCTAAATAGACACATTTCAGTTTTTTTTTTTTTGTAAAAACCTCAGACACTGAACTCAGTGAAGGGGTGGGGTTGGTGGGAAGGTATGACCATTTTTTTTCTGTCACTGTTTAAATGCTGAGAGCACATCAGAAACATATCAACACCCCTTGCAGTGGCACAGCCCCTGCCCTAGAATCTGTCCTTCTAGAGTAAAAAACTACTAATGCCAAGAGCATTTCCCAAAGCCAATTTCTAGTTTTCTGCTTGCTGGTTCCAGAATCATTTCATTGAATTGCAACTGGATGGTGAAGTAGCTTCATTTTGTGTTGTAAGACAACATTGCTGATTTCTTTGAAATATTTTTTTTAAATAGCAAATTATAACAAATTTTCAAGTTCTTGAAATAAGAACACAGAACTACTGTCACTACTGTGAATGCTACTTTCTCACCAGCTGTAAGAAGCCTATTTTATTCTATATAAAAGCCTATAAAAAGTATCCAGAGTAGCAACACAACCAGAAAGACATAACGTATCTTTTTACCTTTGTTTCTACAGGTGGATCTTGCTTACTGATCTCCTCATTCGGTTCTTCCTTCACATTTGTATTAATTTCTAGAGTGTCCTTTTCAGACGGGAGCAGTGTATCACTGCTTGGAGTCCTGTAGCAGCTGTTAAGCATCTGTCCTTCACAGGCAGTCGTAGTCGGCAAGGACTCTCTGGTAGTGCTTTCTCTTTCCCCATTCACCAAGCTTGAATTACCTGGCACCTGGGTGAGCTGCGCGGGGCTTTGCTCAGGTACCCTCCTGTCCTCATGTGCCACCTGGTCTTGTGCTACTACTCCGTTGGCTGTGTGTGTCTGTGCAACCTGAGTTTTGTCGGTATTGTTAGTTCCCTGTTTTTGTAGTGGGTGCTGGGAGGGGAGTTTTGGCTGAGGTGATGGTGTTGGCCCATGTCTTCCTTGAGATTTAGAAATGTTGAGAACGGAGGATTCTTTCTTCGATTCAATATTATTCAAGGGGCTAAAAAACAAACAAGTAAAACACAGATGAGATAAATGTTAAACATGGCACTGGAGAAAATCCCTGTTATTAACAGTATGGCAGTTGCACTATATAACTGATTTCTCCCAGACCATTTTTAATATTAGGAATGTCAGGCCATCAAGACTTAAACTGCGTTATTTCTCAAGGACACACATAAACATGCACCTCTTACTGGAGACCTACAGTAATGGTCATTCATTACATCTTTCTTGAATCCTTTTTTTTTTCCCTTTTTTTTTTTTTTTTAAATGGAAGGCAGAATCATTAGCAATACATAAAGGCAAGGAAACTGAGGCACTGACAAATCAAACACTTTGCTCAAAGTCTCCCAGAAGATTATTAGCAGAAACAGGGAAAAAAAATCTGGGTTTCCCAACTCCCAGTGCTTAAACCAATTGGCAACCTATTCCCTAGTGACACTAATTACACAGAATCCATGAAACACATTCACATTTATTTTGTCCTTTTCCTTAGTTTAACATATTGCCAGAGGAGCCTTGCTTTTCCCCTCTCTTAGCCCCATTTCCTTGTTCAGCACTATTCTTTTGTTAAGCTACATCTTTGCTGAAGATTCTTTTCCTCCATATTTTCTCTCAGCTTTTAATATATTTTATCCCTTTTTCATACCTTTTGCTATCTCTTTCTCAGTTATATTTTGAGAGCTTGAATTTTAGGATAATATAAGCATATTCTGTAAGAAGATTTTGGGCTTTATTAGGATAACAAATTCTTACAACCAAAATAAAACATGTATACTTCAATTGTGTTTGAAGTATGTTTATCAAAACATATCAAACCTTCAGAAAGATATCGTTACTGGCCCTCCCCACATTGTTCTAATATTGAACATTAATGTTCATGAAACAGGAAGAATGGTTATCAACTGTATGTTTACTCCTTGTTTACATGACAGTTTACGTAAATATCAGAAACATATTCTGAATTGTAGCACGTAGACCTTGAAAAATATTTTACACCAGCCTCTGTCTGCTTCCATCATATAGAGGATTTTTTGTGTGTGGTTTTGTTGTGTGAAGATCATGTTTTTTTAAAAATAAACTCTCAAATTCTGATAAATTTAACTGCCTTTCTCACTGCAGCAGACAGAGAGGTTTATTTAACAGAGGTTTATTTAACCTCTTCCTTTATCTATGTGTCTTAGGGTAACACAGACTAATTGCCAATCATAATTTGCAGCTGATGGACATGTGACTCAAGTATTTGAAGACCAATAACTACAAGTGAAAATTAGAAGATATGCTGTGAGTTGAGTTTCCACAGCCACAGAAGGACATTCCAGAACTGGGAATACTGATTAGGGAACTCTTTTTATTTTTATTCAGACACAGAATTTGCAATAGTGGAGATCACAGATTTGAAGAGAATTATTTCTGATTTCCATGAAAAGCTTTGACTAAAAAGCTCGCCAACTTCCCCTAGTTTCCCCCTACCCTCTTTTTAACATCAACAAATAGCAAAGTATTCACTGCTTTATTTATAGCTTCCTTCATTTGTATAATATAGAAAGCGTTTTGTAAAACTCAGCAGGCATAACTATCAGGAAGAAATGGTAGGGCTCAGCTGAGAAGTTCTCTTTCAGAAAAAATAATGATATCAAAGGGCATTTAAATAGCCTCCTGGAGCTTTTTAAAGCATAAAAGATACCCCAAAGCAGCTTAGATCCTTCAAGAGATTTCTTTACAAGGCTTGAAGACAGGATGCTATGGGAACTCTTTCATATACCCCTTATTTTTCACCTTCACAAACATGGTAAAAATGTAACTGCTCAGTTTTAAAGATGAGTTAAAAACAACAAACTAACATGCAGTTTGCATTTTATTCTAGAACTTTTTAATATTTCACAGCCCCTCGGACAAACTATGCAATAGATGAAATTCCTTTTTAGGGATACTACACTGTAAAAAGAACTTGTAATTATGTTTTGAAGGAAGACTGGGCAACAAAGTGGTATCTGCATGGCAGACCGGACACAGAAGAATTCATAAGACCTCTAGCACAGCACTTTTTTGCCTCCCTTTCTTGACAGTTGTCTTGACAGAGAAGCGACTAACTCTTCCCCAAATAAAAGAAGATTCTTGCAGACAAAACTCTGAAATGACTTCTCTTCCACGAGACAAACCTACTTTTGTAATACATGGCAGTTGATGCATATGATGCATAATGCTCTCATCCTGAGGGCAAAAATTTTTTACTGAGGGTCTTTAATGCTCTGGCTCCTTTAGAGGATATACTGTTGTACCCTACACTTTCACTCCTGTACAAAGCTCTCCTTCAGAATATCAATTCCCTCAAGACACAGCAGAAAGCCCTATCCAAAACAATCAAGTCAACATAAAAGGAAAACCAGGCTTTCAGTTTTCTCCATTTGTTTATAGAAAGTTAAGAGCTTTTCCTGTAATTACAAAAGAATTTAAAACCAATTCCAAAGTGTCATTTAAATACAGCACTTGTCTCAAAGCGCTGACATTTTTAGGACATTTTAAAAATGCTACAGGCTTTTACAAGAAAAATTAAGTCTAGCACCTTATAAAAAAAAACCAACACATTGTAGAGGCCAATAGACTATTAACTTTCTTCATTTCAAAATGTGCAATTTTGTCATTTGTTCCCTGGGCAGGTCTAGGTTTGAGCAGCACCCCGCTACCAACGCTCCTCCTCACACCTGCAAATTCCATTAACCTGCATGCCACAGAAGTGCAAAACAATGAAAACCTTGTCCTGTTCCCCAGTTCTTCAGAAGTCCATGACATACCTTCCTCCTTCGAAACGATTGATGAGATCTGACACTTTGCTGGACTTCTCCTTAGCGCTGCCGGATGCAGGGGCAGGTATCTCTTCCTCCATTGTTGGTTTCGGCTTCGATAAAGCTCTATGCCTAGGGGTTTGGTATGTAACAGGTGACAAATTCTGTAGATGTATTGGCTTTGGAGGCACTGCAAACAATCACAGCAACAGTCAGTCGGGAACTGTTTCTAACTGCCAGACCATATATGAGAATTTCATATAATAACCCATAAGAATGAGGTTTTTTGATATGCTTAATCTTAAATTTGTATTATTAATATAGGACTTTCCTATAGTCTCTTACTTACTCTGGGGTATCAGGCATCCTATTATCTTTTTTGCCAAATCCTGTGCTACTTAAATAAGCTAAAAAAGTAGTTTTATGTAGCATGCTATAGTAAGCACTATTTGTGGCCTTCATAACCGAAGATTTTATCCTAAATAAGAATTTCTCTCTTTATTCCCCATTGCTACCACATGTCCTTAGAATCACAGAATCATCAAGGTTGGAAGGGACCTCTAGAGGGCATATAGTCCAACCCCCCTGCACACGCAGGGTCACCTAGAGCATGTGGCACAGGACTGCAACCAAGAACGATTTGAAGATCTCCTGTTCCAGTGCTCTGTCACCCTCACTGTTAAGAAATTTTTTCCTTAAGTTCCTAAGGAATTTTTGGTGCTTCAGTTTGTGGCTGTTTCCACCAGTCCTATTGGAAAGAAGCTGGGCCCCAACCTCCTCACTCCCTTCCTTGAGGTTATATACACTGATCAGGTCCCTCTCAGCCTTCTCTTTTTCAGGCCCAGCTGAAAAAGAGAAGGCCCCTGAGCATCCCTGTAGCCCTGTGCTGGACTCTCTCCTGCATTTCCAGTAGTTCCTCCTTACTAAGACGTCTATAATAGAAAACAGACTAAGCAAAAAAAAAAAAAAAAGGAATTTTGTGCAGAAAGGACAACTTTAAAAAACTAGCATTTCAAACAAACCCAGAACAAGCAGAAGGCCAACTATTAACTACTGTTGCATGAGCACTGGCTGAAGTCGTCATTGAAGAAGCTGCGTATGTCAGCTCCTCCACCTTCGCAGTGCTGTGGAGCCCTTCTCCCTGTTTCCTATCAGCTCAGGGAGTTTTAGGAAGGCCTGCCAAAGCTGTTGAAGAGCTGAAGCGCTTGCTATGCCAAGAAGGACAATGAAACCACCGGAAAACGCAAGACCAGCGGACTGGGAAAAAGCAGGGCACAGAATGGAGCATGGGGACCACAACTTCCCAAGGGGAGGAGACTGAAAAGGAGGCTCCGGCACGGATTTGATGTGCAGCATTAGGGTATCTTACACAAACACTCTGTGTAACACAGGGCCCAGCGAGCTCTCTCCTGTACGTGTCCAGAAATGCTAATATCCGCACAAGGCTACAGTAAAACCCCTAAACTTGAGGGAGTTAATGCCTGCTGATAAAGCAAAATAGTTAGCTAGGAGCTATGTGTACTGGAGCCCTGTGGGACAAAGAGCAAATCTAGGACATTCTGCGGAGCTGTCGCACTTTTGCAGTGTTTGAAAGAAAAAAGCAACTAAAAGCGCTAGAGCCGCTGTTCAGCAGGGCAAGCAGCAGCACTAGGAAACTCCTGCCAAATGGGACAATCCCAAAGAGCCCAAAATCTCTGCAGCATCTTCAAGAGAGAACCACAAACCAAACAGCTGCACCAAGTCCCTATGACTAATTTAATTGTCATCCAAAAGGCAGATTTTCCCCTAATCAGGTGCCCTCCTGGCTACCGGAAGCTTTAGAAACAGCACAGTGGGAAAAGGGCAATCACGAGATCCGGGAAAAGCAAAGAACTGGCAGCACAAAAGAGCCTGCAAACGCTCCTGCAAGGTCAGCCTTGTTAAGAGGGATTATGGAAAACAAACGCCATTAATTCTTCCCTCAGTGTACTGCTGAAGTGTTTCATTTTAATCAGATTATTTATTTTTTTGATGTGCACACAGCAAACTTCTTAAAAAAAACCATGAGGAGTCAGGGCCATTGTAATATACTGCATGATACAGCACTCTGTTCAACTCCATAAACACTCTTGTTTCTATACTGTAGAGCTGTGAGGATATTAAAAGATATGAACTGCATATTCTGCCCAAAGAACCACCCCATCACCACCAAAACACCCTGCTAACTAGACAACTGCTACTGCGTATTGCTGGCCAAAACATACGGTCAGAATTTATGCTGTAGCCTGTGGCTGTGCATCCAACTTTGTGCAACCACAAGAAAATTGGAAATACTGCTACAAAGGAATAACACAGGTGCAACAACCACTGAGTGCAAGGCAGATTAGCGAAGGTCTTTCTTTTATCACTTGAAGTTTAATGAATTGATTCCCCCTCTAGCCATTGAACTCCTGCTGGTAACATTTCTGCTGCATTTTGATTCAGTGAAAATATAAAAGCTCCTGCAGTCAGCAACTAAAGCTCCCTTGCCTGAGTCACCCTTCATCACCTCCTTGCGTGCTCCATCGGGCTCAGAAAGATCAAATGAGCCAAGTTGGACAGATACCAAAGATTTACACTAGCAAAACCCATACAAAATAACAAGTAACCTGGAGTCAGCAAAAGGACAAAAAGTCATTTTCTCTCATTTTTTAAATGAATATTTCCATGTTTCCACATCAAAACAAGTACCCTTCAATAATAAATTTAGAGATAACACCAATAATTACCAAGTGTGCTTTGTTCTCTCATCCCTCTGTTTTCTGAAAATGATGCCTGGGCTTTAGGAGTCTTGTTGGTAAGAGAGACATTGCAGTAGGTTTCTTATAGTACCATACTGTGCATACAGTACCAGTGGGAGGAGAGTAGCTAGAACCAACCCTCGGTTTTAATTCAATTCAACTTTAAATACAGGGATCTCATTTCACCAGGGAAGGCACAGTCAACATCCCAGGACTGTGAAGAAGCCTTTAGTTGCTCCGGGCCCAAGTCCCTATCTACGAAGTCCCCCACTATACTACAGCTAACAGGAAAAGGAGACCAGGAGACTTGCTGCTTGAGCCTTCAGCTGTAGCTGCTTGGTGCTGCGCCAGCTCCCAGCAGCCCAGCCCAAGACAGGGCACCTCTCCGGCCGGGACGTCACCTCCAAGCCAGGCAGAGACGTTGCTTCGGCAAGAGCAGGAGCTTCACACACAGGGCTGAGCGCTCACTAGGAACATCTAAACGAGCAACCAGCGTATAGAGTCAAGCCTGATGCACTGTTAAGAAATTTTGTTGGGTATTTTAATAAAGGGAATCTCTTTCAAAAGAAAGCTTCAAAAGGCTTCCATGGCACTGTTTTTATAGAAGCACAAAAGTAGAGAAATGTCAATGCTTCCTCAAAACAGCAAAGTTTCATCCCAGAATCTCACTAGCGCCAAACACAGCCAAGGTATGTGTGTGTACCAGTGTACCTAGTCCACTGTCAGGACTTGGAAAACTTCAATGTATTAGTATTCAATGTACTTCAATGTATTTAGTTGCCAGGCATTATACAAAACTCATGCAACAGTTCAAAGGACAGGGAGAAGCAGAACCTAAAAAAAATATAATAATAATAAAAATAAATAAAATTTTCCTGTCGCTCCACATGCATTTTGTTAGTGCTAGGCCCAGATCACTGCCCAGATATTTGCAGGCAAGACCAAATTCCAATTTATCTAGCAATTTCCTCCACCTCTTGAGCACCACGTGTGATTTGCAACTCATTAGTTAATTCCGCTGTTCCCACGGAGTGCCTCCAACCCGGATGACTCCGCTTTGCTGGAGCACACGCTGTACTGGCACAATGGCAAAGCCCTGTCCCTCGCAGCCGCTGCAGCCTGCGTGCGTCCCCTTCCTCTGCGGGCTGGGCTGCCCTGCTTCCCTCCCTCGCTGGCTTGCAGGCGGTTTCAGGCTTTGTTCCAGAATTGCAAAGACTTTCACAAATCAAACTACACTCGACGCACAATCCGGAGACAGGAATTGCTAAATTGTTCCTGGGGAACAAAACCTTGCTTTTTTACTTTCAGTGCATCAAACAGATAGTTTGTTTTCTCCTCGAAATGCCAGGAAAAAAAAAATGAAATTGAAGGGAAAGTATTTTATATTGGGTGCTACAGATTATCCACTTAATCTAGATGCTCTGAGTAATTAGGTTCCAAAAATATAACTTATTTCTCCGAGACTAAGCATAGAACAAAACAGGCTCATGGTTCACTTTCAAGCACAAGATTTTGAATATTTCTTTATTGTATTTTAAAGCAAGCTTACTAAAAGCAGATCTACCCCACTTCGTATTTTGTGATTTGAATGGTATGCATTTTGGTAGGTTACTTGAAGCTCATTTTGTAGTTAGTTCATGAACAACCAAACCTATTGGCATTACAATTCAGTTTTCTGATCTCACTTGCTTTCATTACCAAAGGACTTCTAGTACTTACATGTCAAGAGCAACAATTTGGAAAAGAAAATATCCTACTGCTATAAAACAGAAATTGCTCTCTACACCAAAAGCAGCTAAAGCTAGTTTATTGATTTAAACTAAAGCAATTCATTTTGTTGGGATCATTTGGACTCCCAAACACTCATTCATTCTATTTTGCTTTGTTCCTTTTGAACAAAGAAAGCCAAAAAATATACTTCATAACTTTGACATACATATTTAAGAGGAATAGATGCAGAAAGACTCAGGCAGGCTCGTTAACAGAGCACACACAAAATATTATTTACGACCATGTTATTGCACATAATTGGCACAGCTGCATTTCTTAGACTACAACATTAGTCCTAGCTGTGCCACTTTTTGGAGCGAGTACTTTTGAGATAAACATAGAAGTCATGGCTAGGAAATAGCAACAGCAGCTGCATGACTACTCAAATGAATGTAGTCCAATATTATCCAACTCCTAATTTATCTAGCAGCTATAATTACAATTAGTGGGCTTTTTTTTTGCTTTTTGAAGGTTTAAATTGTTCTATTGATTGCCCATTTCTCTTTATCCATTAACAGATTTCTAAAATATTTTTCTTAGGAAAAACATTTGTTCTCTTGTTAATTTAGCTTCAGAGAAGAGTTGCAGAAAGTGCATAAAGGCCACTCAGATGAGCGATGTGCACTTAAGGCTGCCAATATGGTTCACTAAATTACCATGTTTTACCAGAAGTCCTAGAAAAACAAACTATACCAAAACAAAAGAAAACAAAAAAATCCACAGCTTTTTTTTGCTCTTAGTCACCCTAAATATACTAAGCTTTCTTGGCACGAAACAGTTTTCTTTCCCCCTTAATTCTAAGATGAACTCAACAGTGATGCAAAATTCTTCAGGATGCAACTTTCAGTGGGTTGATACACAGATCATTTAATTCACCGCAGGCGACAGTGATTCCAGTTTCTATCATATCACCAATATGCCTCATAATCATGTTACTGACGAGTCTTCAAAATTTGCTCTTTTTTCTTTTCAGAAGAGTGAAGATGTTACTTATGTCACTCCTAACAGCAGGTTCCTAGATGGACAAACATAGGTCCTCTTTCACTTTTGCTTCTGTCCCACCTCAGCAGGCCACAAAAAAGACGGTTTGAGATTTAGATAAATATTCTTAACCCGTAGATGAGAAACCTACATATTTTTTATCTTTTCCCTCTGCAAAGTATAATTCTTTCAAGGTGCTCTACCTTGTTTTAACAATTGCCTGAAGGATGAGCAGAAGAGCAACTTAGGGATGTATCTGAGAGTATTTACCTTGTGGCTTTGGACTTGAAGCTGTACGTGGGGCCTGTTTGACTGGCACACTTCCATTTATTCCCTGAGCCGCTTCATTGTGTACATTCTGCTCAATTAGCCTGGCTGTGGCACTCGCTGGACAAGACTGAGACGGTATTAATAACTTTGGACAGGTGCTGCTGCCTGAAAAACAAGCATATGGAAGAAAAAAAAAAAACAGGTTACAAACAGGATTAAATACAAGGTGGAATGATTATAAATACATCTGTTAAGTGCAAACACTTCAGAGAGAATCAGAATGCTTGCTTTATGAATGCTTTGTCTTGAACAGTGTCTTATGCTAAAGCATGCTTTGCCTTTTGTTAGAATTTATTGAATTGCTAAAATTGCGAAGAGCTTGATATAACAAAAGAAAAATTTCCTCTATGTTTAGCCTAGACTATCTCACAGGAAGATCATGATCTTTATTAGACTTTTTTCTAGTTGGATTGTCAATGTGTTTGTTCAACACTATAAAAAGAGGATTCTTGTTCAGTCATTTCATTTGTGCACATAAAGTGTTCAGAAAAATACTACACATTCAAAATGTTCCTTTTATTATGGAACGTAGCATCCAAAAATTAGCTAAATGTGTTTCAATCTTTCAGGAAAGAGATCCTATTGTATTAATTAAAAAAAAAAGGAAAATGCAAATGAAGCTGACACTTCTATTACATTTCTTCCTGGCAGAATGCTATATACTCTAATTAAGAGATAAATATGTTGGTTTTTTTCCTTAAGAAACTTTAATGAAAAAGATAAAGCAAAACATACACTCCAAGAAAGAAACTGCTTTAAATCACCTATGTATGGTCACAAAACCTAATTTGTATGTAACTGCTTTTGGGGTGTAGAAGTAATCAGTTCTTTGAACATGGTCAAAATAATGCCATGAGATCTTGAGATCTCAAATAAGTCACTATTTTTCCATTTCTGAATCAAAAATTCCTACGACTTTTTCTGCAGAAAGGAATAAGGGAAAGGAAGCCCATCCACTTGTGACAGTGCAGTGTTTTCATCATGATTTATAGTAATAACCAAACAAAATCTAGTGCCACTCAAGTTGTTATTTTTTATTTGCTATCATTTTTTCCTGCTTTTTGCTTCTACCAGTAGCAGTACAAGCACACACAGGGCCCTTTTTTCAGTTGTTTTCAAATTCAAATCCAAAATCCAGTCAGCCATTTCCCAGGACAATCCCCTGATGTCTTCTGAACAGCAACGGGGCTGCACAGCTCGGGAGCTCTAATCTAATCCATCCTCCTATCCCACGGCAAAATCCATTAGATCATGCCATTCCTAATGACAGCCCCACTTATTCCTAAAACAGCAGCAGGGAGAGAGGAAAAAAACCTACTGCTTAATGCGCTTTCTAAACCCTTCAACATTTTGTGGCTTCCAACAATATTTTCAACTAGGTATGCTTTTCTTTTTTCATTTGAGGTTATTTCTTTCTTTCAAACACTGGAGGAGCCTAGAAGCTGCCTCGGCAGACAGGGATCCTTGCTTTTTTCCACAGCGTGGTCAACATTTCCTCCCGCAGCACCAGCACCCACAGGGCCCTCAAG
>JAWLRI010000241.1:315910-369484 GCA_034781795.1 Crypturellus tataupa
AGACAGGGATCCTTGCTTTTTTCCACAGCGTGGTCAACATTTCCTCCCGCAGCACCAGCACCCACAGGGCCCTCAAGTCTGCAGGACACTGCAGTCCCTTTTCTCCTTCCCTCGGCCATAGAGTCATTATGTCGGAGAAGACCTTCGAGGTCATCAAGCCCAACTGTAAACCCATCACCACCATGTCCCTGATGCCTGCTAAGCCGTGTCCCTATACGTGTATTGAACGCTGCCAGAGACAGTGACTCCACCACTTCCCTGGGCAGCCTGTCCTACTGCTTCACCACTCTTGCTGTGTAGATTTTTTTCCTGAAACTCCCCTGGCACAACTTGATGTCCAACAGGCTCCGGTTGGGGGCTTCCAAGGATGCAAATATGATGGGGCCCTGAGCAACAGCATGGGTTTGCTGAGGCCTGCCATACAAAGAAGCTTCTCAGGCAGCTGGGCATCTCGAGCAGAAAATCTGCTTAATTTGTGAAGGCATCACTCCATACACAAGAAGCTGGATCCAGCTCTGTCCCAGATCATTCCCAAGGATGCAAGAGGTAGCCAGAAAGGCCAGGTCTGCCCTTCCTTGGAGATGGGAGCACTGAAAGCTCTTGGTCAGGCCAAGGTGATGGCACAGAGGGCTGTTCTGGCCAGTCGTCCCCATCTTCCTCCAAGAGCTGAGACCTCCCTCTTTCCCATACTGTGCCCTAACTGTTTACATTTCATTTCCAATTCAGAAGCAATTTGAAGAAAGAACAACTGCTAGTGGGATCAGAAGGTCACACAAACCGGGATTTAAATATAGATTAGAAATCTACACTAAGCTCACACTTCCCCCTCCACTGCAAAGTGTAGACTCGCCTAGGAGCTTTCTGGAACCTATTTTCACTGCCGATTTGACAGTTAAAGCACATCCTAAAGATCTCCAGTTTTACAACTGCAGCCCGGTAAGGGGTGTCACTGCTGCCAGCTGTTCACACCAAGCCTGGAAATCTCCACCAAAGTGATAGGATTTGTTAAGAAAATAAGGAGCAGATGGGGTTGACACAGGAATGTATTTTACACACACAACCTTCTCAACACACTTTCTCCTGCTTAAGGTTACAACCCATGATGGCTTGAAGCCAATATAGATTTGGGGCTGTCACTGCACAGGCCAAGTCTATCACCAGCCGTTCCTCCTCCTTCCCTTTCCCTGCCTACCCCAGCTTCATCTTCCCCCTACTCTTTTCTTTATGCTAGTGCTAACATTTGTTCAAATACACAGTGAGCTGAGCAGCAGAAACGATACCACTGAAAATCTTGTTTTCAAACCAGATTAGATTTTAATCTAATTTAAGCACAGGTTCTACCTGGTTAACACACCCCAAAAAATCCATCCATACTACAAAGGCCACTCAAAGGACAAGAAACAAATATTTAATGCAAAATATCAGGCTGCTTAAGGAGTAGACTTTGTTTTCTTTGTTCCCTCTCTGGTAGATGTACAGAGTACTAGTTGCACCAGCGGGCAAAAGCCATGTAGTGTCTCCACTGCAATACAAGCAGCAATGACAAAAAATGCTTCTTTGCAGTGGGATCTTTTGCAACTGCTTCCATAAAACACAAGTGCCAAGAGGCAGCCTGGCCTTACCCGTACTCAGAGTTTAACACAAATAATAATTGAACAAAATGGGGGGGAGTGGTTTTCAAATTTATTATTCCAGTACATGCCATTATAAAAATTATCCCTCCTATCTGGAAGCTCCATTTGCTGGAGACTGAAACATTACAGACATTTAATCTACATTTCAAACTGGTAATAGCATTAATCAAGCTACATCCTCCAGCCACCAGCTATGAAGAGTAACAGAGGCACATGAAGACAAACAAGCTATGCTCAGCTGTCATCAGATGTAAAGCTGGAATGGAAAGAGGCAAAGGAAATCTAGTTAAGCCATAGACTCATACAACACTGAGTAGTCAAGTTCACTTGATAAAAAGCATACATTAGCATCTCTGGAAATGCCAGCCTTGACTTCTAGCCAGTGAAAGATATGACCTTCCAACTGATGCAGACAAGAAAATTGTGGCTGTAATGCAAGATTTTTCACTGCAGATTTGTATCTAGTAACAGTACCAGTTGCAACCATATAATGAAAAAAGTCTAGTACACCAAATTTTCAGTACCTTACAAGAAACCAGAATCTTGCTCCACACTCAGCGGCATGCATTTCAATAGGGCTGCTTAATACTATCCACTTAAGTAATCAGTAATACAGCCTACTTATTAGAAATTCAAATGCTGCCTTGTAAGTACTACTTGAAATCCTACTGCATATGCAAAAAAAAAAGCCAGGCAGGCTGCAAAAGCCTGTAGCTTTTACTGGGCTGAAATAGATTCCCATTGTAGTTGTTTTTGATGTAATTAAAGAAAAAGAAACACTTGTTTATTACTGCAATTCTTTTCTTATGCATTATAAAACTGATTTTACTTGAATGCAGAACTGCAACGAGCTACAAAATACCACTAGCCAGCTGTGCTCACTAGTGTATGATTACCAAGACTTGTTATAATTGAGGATGATTAAAATTCACTGAAAAGGAGAGAAAGGAAGGTAAAGTTTTTTAAGAAAATAAACTAGGGCATGCAAGAATGTAAGAGGAACAAGAGGTAACAGGAGGAAAGAAAATAAACACTGTAAATTTAGTAAGCACTTAATTATTTTGCTTATTTTCAAGAAAATTAGGAGATGTTTGAAACTAGCAGATGGCAAAAGCTGAGATGCATTATCTAATTTTTCAGAACATTTTAATTAAGAGTAACTTGGAGCCATGAAGATTTAGACAACAATCAGCTGGAAACAGATTGCCAATAGCATGAAAAAATGGCTTGTTTACATTCACAAAAGTTAAAACTTTTGATTTTTTTTAGTATGGGACATACCCTCCATCAGCAACTCTATGAGTTTGAGGATGACGCTTTCAACAGCATTAGGTTTCCTGTCATATGTACTTTTAGTCCTGTAGATAGCACATAGTGCATCTATGCTGTTCCGAGAGTGTTTAATTTTTACTGCTATGGCGATCCTACTCTTGATTATATGAACTGAATGAAAGAAATGCAGTATGATGTAACCAAAGCCCAGGGGGAAAAAAACGTTGTTCAGAACCAAAATTTAAATCTTTAAATCAGTTTTACTTCTGTTAAAATTACATAACTATATGCACCCACAGAGTTAAGTCCCAAGAATACCTGCCATAATGAATGTGGTCTTGCTATTACACTGGTAGACCACTGCACATAACTCTCAATCAGTGCAAAATTCACCCTTCCTACTTACCCTTTAATGAAGGCTCAGCCAGTTTCCCATCTATCAAGGCCTGTATCTAAGCAATCTTGCAGCACAGTGTCCTGGTCAGCTGAAACCAGTACCAAGCACCGCTGACAGGCACAGAGATTAAGTCAGCTCACCCACTCGCTCCACAGACGCTACAAGAACCGCAGCAAGGCCAGTGCAAGAACAGGCAGTCCCTTCAGCACAGACAAGGAGGCAGCCCAGGGCCTCGTACACATTGGCCACGCAGAGTTGCTGAGGCCTGAGCAGGAGATATCGTAAAGTAGGTCACGGACTTTGCCCACATCTGTGCCCAAATCTGTCCCTCGAAACTAAGTTTCCAAGCAATTTAGGGACTGCCCTGTTTTTACAAGGAAACCATATCATACTATGAGATTGATGCTAGTAATGCAGATTCAAACATGTTGGAATAAAGTTTGGTCTTAGTTCCAGAAAGTATCTTAGAAATTGGAGGGGGGGAGGCTGAATGGAGGTCCAAATTTCTCTCGTGAAAAACAAAAATATTCCTCCATATTCTGTTTAAGTCTGTGTTTTGACATATTTTGACATATTTTGCCTCTGTCATCACAGTCATAATAAGAGTGAACGGTGTGGAGAACCAAGATAGTACAAAAATTTCACACTATTATTCTGTCCCATGCAGATGAGCTCTAAAGAGTACATCAGACCAGTGTTTATTGTGGAGAGCGGCTGCTAAAATACTGCAAATAGCTGATACAGCCATGCTGTAAAAAGAGAAAAAAAACAACTTTCACTGAAGTCAGGAGGGATTTCTTGCTGAAGAAGAAAATTGTTTGTTTCCGGTCAAGAAGCCGCTGGCCAAAAAAATAAAGGCAAATATACAAAGGTTTAGAATTATGTTTGAAAAATGGAACCTTGGCAAAACTTGGGATAAAGATCAAGATCTAGTAAAGGGTTAATTCAGAGACATGCAAATGCAAAAACATAGATTTTCTCATGCAAAGCTATTCTCCAGACACAGGCCAAATATATATGTGTATAAATATTAAAAAAAAAAAATCAAGAAGGAGACAAAGCACTTGCTGGGAATAATACAGGTGCAATGCATAAAAGGCTGTTATTTCTAATATCATGATAAGGTAACATTTCTAGTATTACCAAGCAAGTCTCATCCTCCCTCCCACAGGACTTACTGCAAGCAATAAATCAATCTTCATGTAGATATGGATATTAATTATAGGCAGCAAAAAGTGTGGGGATACTACTCCCTCTTTGTTCAAAGACCGCATTGCAGCATTAAGTTAAATATGAGCTAAGTTAAATAAGAAGTTAAATAAATGATACAATCCGGACCTCAAACTGGAGTGTAAGGTCAAATACTTGCCACCTAGTCTTTCTGGGAACAGGAGAAAGATCCAACTCCTGGGTAGGTAACTTGGTTCATGCAGTAATGGAGAAGAAAGGTTCCCACACTGTAGCCTGCATAATACTGAGCACAAAAGCCACTGCCTGCAAAACACAGAGGGACGAGACAAAAGCAGAACTAAAAGGAGTTCAGAAAATGTAACTGTGCAAGACTGGCAAAAGCGGAACAGCTTTGAGTTCTGAAACAATTTCACTTCTAATAAAGCCAGGCGGGTTACGCAGAGCATAAGAGCTCTGCAGAAGAGCATGAGAACTGAATTCACTGTACGTACAACAGCCACATCTGCTCGGCTGCTGATGAGACACTGCATCAGTTTGGTTTGTGGGTATTCACGAGAATTGAGTGTTAGATACTGTCTGTCCTCTATTTCATCAAGCTCTATGGTTGCTCTGGCTAGAAGAAACCATTTACCCTTTGCCTGAAATAGGGCTCGCAGTAGCTGCTACTAAAGAGCTACAATTTGCCAAGTTACCCGCTGCTGATACCACTATGTTCAAACAGGCTGGCAGGATCACAGAGTCTGAGGTTTAAAGGGAAGTACTTTAATATTAACAAAGTAAGATTTAATGCTAATCACCTTTGATCTCAGCCTCAGTATACAGCATACCATGCAAAGAACTGAATTGTGAATTACATTTTTGCTACCAAGCTCCTGCCTACATTGGTTAACTCAAAAGCAGCAGGAGACTTGGTGCATCTCAGCGTGTTCCCTGCCTGGCTGTGATCTTTGCTCTTTTGGTTCTCATCCTCTGGGTGTCCTCTTACACTTGGTAAAATGAGTAAATCATAAGTAAAAAAAATCAACAGGCTTATCTTCCAAGATTTTTCTAAATTTTGGATTAGCACAATAACACAACATGTGCTGTTGGTGCTATTTCAATAAAAGAAAAGCACTGTACAAGACTTCAGAAGGCTCTTTGCCAGACTGATCAAAAAACAATTTCCTCAGCAGCATTTACAATTTCTCCACGCAACATGAATTGGTTACAATATATTCCTCACCAGAAGGGACACATTCTGGATTCCAAAATATGAGAATGCAGCAAGAGGGAAAAACGACACAAAACAGGTTGAAAACCAACATCTTAAACATGCAGTCTTTAAAAACAAAGTTAATTTGATAAGAAACAGAAGTCCAAGTGGTATATACAGTCAGTGCTAACTAGTCCTATAACAAGAAAGTGAGAGAGCAAACAGCTTTTTAAAACTGGATTAAGGCCACAGTCTTCTGAGCCTGCTGGGAACAAGCCTCCCTGCTGGCATCACCCTCTCCATCCCTGTCCCGCTGGGCCAGAGCTTTTCTCCAGAGCCTGGCAGTGCCACGGCCATCTGGTCGCCCTGATCCTGGAGGACACGGCTGGGGAGACGATGCTGGATCACGACCCGCCAGGGACATTCCTGGTGATAGCCAGGGGCAGGTGATGGCCATGGGGATGGACACAGCTTCTGGGCTTCGCCACGGGGATCTTGGTAGGAGCCCTGGAGACGCTGACGTCTGTGCCAATGGCAACGGCTCATCAGCAATTTATTGAACATTGGCGGTTTCTTGTGGGAACAGGGACAAGGAGCTTTCAAGCCACGTCTCCAAAACACCTCTGATTAAAGAGAACTCCAAGAAAAGCAGCTCCGTTTACGGGAATCAAGGACTGTTCTTCCGCATGTTAGTTCCTCTATCACAAAACATTCCCTCACACTCCTGTTTACACTTTGGTCTCTGAACAAGCAAGCCTGTGATCTAAAAGCAAATACTGTAATAGCGTTCCACTTGCACAGACTTTTCATAGCGTGTTTGCCATAAATACAGTCAGTATCTTTTTAAGCAGTATTTGCCTTCCTTTTTCTCAAACCAACCTCCACAATTTAAGGGTGACCAAAGTTTCTGACTCTATGGATATGAGCCAGGAACCACAAGCTTACCTCAAAAACTTACCAGAAAAGAAAATGATTAGAGGAAATAGCAACCCTTTGCTCACTGCAGGATAAGAAACCTAACAAAACCAGCAGCCCTGCTCTTAATGTCTTTTCTACCTCAGTCAAGTAATTTAGCTCCATCCCTGCCCACGCAGCCTTTTGCCAGTCCCATTACACACGAGAGCCACCTTCAAGCCAAGACGTGTTTTGTAGAGCCTCAGTAGACACTGCCCGCATCCTTCAGGCTCCTCCAGTGCAGCGAGCACAGTAAACTCAGTTTCCGAGGGTCATTTCCTCCCTCCCTGTCCCTGTGAGCTTTTTATGGCTTCCTGTGCATTTGCTGAAGGAACAGGCTGAGCAGTTTGTGTGGCTTTCTTGAGCTCCTACCGCACTAACAGCTATTTTGATTATGAAGCCCAGCGCCATCAGATGAACTGCAAGCACCTCTGCAGAACTCTCCCTACAACAAGTGACCCTTTCAGCTCATTTCATAAAGTTGTGCAATGTGTAAAACATCTCTTCAACCATTTTTTTAACTGATTTTATTTTCACTGAGCTCACTGAGTTTTCAGTGGACTTCAGTATCTTTTGCACAGAGGGCAACCACCGTTTTCTAAACATCCTGAGCTCCTATTTGTAAACAAGACACCCCACTCAAATACATGGACTGATGGTTAGGGCACTCAGCCCTGTTTCTTTCACTTGTGCTCTTTTTCCCATGATATCTTATACAAGATAACCAGCATGACACTCTACCCATGACACAGTCGAACTTTCTGCATTAAGGTGAGCACCTCCAGCACTAGGCTCATGCTAAGAAAATAATTGCTGATAATCATGGTATGTCCAAAATATGCAGTTATTCAAACTGACATACTAAAATGTAATTACTATGTGAGTGTGTGAAAGAAGGCTCCTCGCTCTGTAATTCACAGCCTCTTAGGAAACAATATTATATTTCAATTTTAAACAAGTACTGCCTAACTTGTTTAAGGTTTAAAATTCAAGGTTTTCAAAACACTTGAAAAATATGAACTAAATATGAGTTTCACCCCTTTGCTCACTCCACACTGCAACTACATAAGACAACTTCTCTAACAGGATGATCGCTGACATTTTGATTTTCCATTCTGACCGGTTATCTATGCAGCTATTTCAGGTTCCTCTCACCTCATCTCACAGCTGTTTTAGAAAACCCACATACACTTTGAGTTTCTACAGCTACTTTGAATTCAGCTGCATCTATTGATGAAAGACGGATTACAAAGAGAAAGTATGTTTAGCAACAGGACGCTGAGAAAAAAAAAACACCACAAGGAAATAATTATCCAATTACAGAGAGAGTGAACTGTAACTATGTGATTTATATCACATATATAATGCAAACATTTTTATGCAAACATGTACTGGAAGTATCCAAGTCATTTAAAGATATAGGTAGGAGATAATATATCTGAACTGCAGAACATCAAGGATCCAATGGAAGCACCCAGCACAAGCCAATAAAACAATCAGCGATGGCTGGCAACACTTCCCACACGCAGATGCTGGAGCAGGGAGTGTGTCCATCCAAGAACCATCATGGCACGAGCACGAGCACCCGCTGCCCTCCATCCTGCTCCCATCGCTTTCCTTGCACCAGTGCCAGCAGGTATCCCAGCCGTACAAGTCCAGCCACTGGAAACATTACCCCACCACAACAGAGCAGGGAGGTCCCTCCCAGCTTCGCTCCTTCACTGATTTCACCACAGGGTCAGATGCACCAAGCTCAGGCAAAGGTGCCAAGCTGCGTGTGCCTTGCAGCAAGAAGCCATGGATCATGTTCATCTCACAACCCGGCACCCCATCCATTCGGGCTGCTGCAAACAGCAGGAAAAAAACCCTTCTTGACTGAAAAGGGTGAATGGAGATTTAAAATAACATGTCCTAATGAAATGACCAGGGGCAGGGCCTTTGCCACACAACAGTGTTACGGCAGGACACCAGGCATTGCTCCCTGCTGCTTCAGCGATGAAGAGTAAGTTGAGAAGCCCGATAAAGGAGGAAGAGCGGGTGGAGAGAAGCGTGCGGTTCCCAGAGCCTTAAATAACTGTAAATAAGTCCTGCACACTCAGCCAAGCAGGGAACAGCCATCGTCCACAAAGCACAGGAAAACCAGCGGCTCCCTGGGAATACGGCTGCACCAAGGCAGCCGTATAAAGAAGCCCAGGGCTGGACTCGGCACAAGAATTCACAAGCTTCCTGCTTTTGACCTGGTTGGGAAAAAAAAAAAAAAAAATCCAAAACACGTGATAATGGCCACAAAAAGCCTGGCTTAAGCACATTAGGGGCCTTCCTGTGAAACTGTTCCAGAAGGACCTTCCTTACCCTTCAAAACCTTACGCTTCAAAACCTAATATTGTTGTGCCAGTCTTTACGTGCTCTCTTGCCTATGAAGAACACGTGAGAAGCATTTCAGGCCACTCAGCAGTTTATAACCAACCTTATAAAAGAAAGTCAAATATTAGATTAACAGAGGTGCACGTTCAGTGCACTCAACCCTTGAAGGTTATATGGATTGATGGAGCTTTATGTTTTATGCTATGAGCTGAGATAAATTCTTAACAGTTTTATTAAGTTCTCTCTTTTCTAAAACCCCTTTAAAATATATTCTTTCAAAAGAACAGAAAACAAAAAAGAAAAGTCAAAAAAAACCCCTGCATGATGAATTTAAAATGTCATTTCATACAACTTCTTAATTTGGGAGATTAAAATAATTCTTGAATGGATATTTGCCATACCCTTCCACAAAGCTTAACAGTCATGTGAACATTTCAAAAGCTTCCCTGTCTCTGAGGGTGCAAATTATTTTAAAATTTAGTCACAGTATAGGAACTTGTTGAAATCACTAATATTTCATGAAGAAAAATAATTTTATTGTTGTCCAACACATCTGAAGGAGCCTCTCAACATCTGCAGCCTTCTACTTTGCAAACACTGTTCCTGAACTTCGAAACTGAAAATGTTTAGGGCTCTTTGGCACAGAGCGTGCTCAAAGTCAGAACGCAGGGATGCAAGACAGGGTGATGCAGCCCCCACCAAGAGGAGGAGGTTTCCTCCCCTCCTCCTCTTCACTCCCTAATTCCCATCGCTTCCTTCTCACCAGCTCTAAGGCTCACGGGACTTGTCTCTAGGCCAACGCTACTCCCGCACGCTGCAGAAAATGGTGCATTGCTTTCACTACAGTATTTTTCTGCTATGTGAAAAGCCTCATTGGCCTGTGGGAGAGAGCAAAGGTCTGGGAAAGTCCCTGGGAGAGCCTTTGGCAGCCCCGATCTGAGCGCTTGAGCTCCTCATGGAAGTGGAGCCCAGCACAGTGTTGCAGACTCCTGTGCAGTATTTACTGCTGTTCTTAAAGATGCTGCTTCTGGCACCAGTAGAAAGAGCATCAAAATATTCATTCAAAAAGCTGACAGTTTTCATATTGGGGAGTAAACTCTTCCAAAACAGAGTGGAAATAAAATCTGTGAAATTACTCTTAATGAATAAATAAATAAATAAAATTCCATTTGTTTGAGTCAAGGTTTGGCAGTGATTCCTCCCCACCTGATACCACCTAATTCAGGTAGGTTTGGTTCTTTTTCAGTCTTTGGGGTTAAGTGAGCAGGTCACGATTGCAATGGTTTCTTTGCAAGCAAGCAGGAGCGGCTACAATATGCTGAATATTTTATGACTCTCTAAAAACAAAGATTATGTTTCCGAACTACCTACCCATTCTGTCCTTCTGAAGGTCGAGTGATGGCTTGGTAAAGAGTAAAGATACTCACAGGCACTAAATTTCCCAATTTGTAATATTAAGGGACTTGAACCCGTTCTTTTATAATAAGCACAAACGAGGAGGAAAGAGGGAAAAAATGAGATTCTGTAACTGCTCTGAATTTTGAGTAAAGACTCAACAGCTGCTCTAGATTTACAGGCACTGGCCTAAGCTATTTGACCACCTCTCTCTGTCCCTGTAGCACCTATCACCAAAAAGACTAAGTCTAGCAGAAGACTCTCGAGTGCTGCAGTCATGGCCAAGGGCGCTGACGGTTCCAGGGAGAACAGCTATCTCTCTGTGGACGTCTGGGTCAAAATATCACTGAACCTTTAAAAACTACATGGCTTGAAACCAGTTTCTCAGTGATGCTTTGTACAGGGAATCAAAAAAAAAAAGAAAAAAATCTGTAAAGTTCCTGTCTTCAAGACTGAGTCAAGCCACAGAAAACATACATGCTTCAAGTCTTCTCCTTATTTGTTATGAGCCTTTGACACTCGAAAAACTGCTTTGCTCAGGCACCTGGACATGGCTTCCACCGCATGGCTGAACAAGGAATAAACAGATATGTGAACTTATATCTCTGCATAGGTGCCCTGTGCTGCCCCTTCAGGCATGCAGCTCCTGAAAGAAATTACTCCTGTTTCTGACTGTAAGCAGCTAACACTGAGGCAAGCAATAGACAAAGCAGTTACAGAGTTTCTTTCTGCAGGAGTGTTAAGGGACATCCGCCCAATCAACTTCATATGTGCACAAATTGCAAATACTTTTCTGTGCAAATACTGTCTGTACGCTGGGATCTCTTGGTGCCACTGTGAAGGGGTCACGTTATGAGACCCTGGCACTACTGCTGCTCTTCAGGCATAGCACAGCTCGGGCTGTTGGCTGTTTGCTAGGGCACTATTGCACTAACTGCATTGATACAGCTGCTAAGTGGAGCCTGAACAAACTGATTGCCTGCAAAATACCATGAAAGTATAACTTATACCACCTTGTGGCACCTACAGATACATTTGTATTTCATGCTTATCTCTCAAAGTCAGAGCTCACAGCTTTACAACAAATGTGACGATCAGGTGGCCACCGTTCTGCAAGCTTGCACTGTAGACCTCTGCAAAGAGAAATAACCACAAGGAAGCCAAAGAAGTCAGAGGGAAGATAAACAGCAATATAGAAATAGTAGCTACAGCATCACACTGAGCTTCCTGAAAATCCAGGAGGGTTTTATACATTTGCAAGAAGAGATGAATTACAGATCCTAGAAAACAGCTTCAAAGAGCAAGACTGATGAATTACAGTTTCCTACATCCACACATAGATCTCTACAGGTTACAGAAAATGCTACGTAAAGTGTTGGAGGAAGAGGGAGCTTCCCATTATACAGGTTGGTTAACAAAATCTACAAGAACAGTTTCATCATAAAGAACGCAGGAGTTGTAAAGCAGATAAGGCACCACTGGAATGATTTCAAAACCAATATTCTTTCTACCCAAGACAAAGCAAGTGCCCACAAATACTGGAAGCCAGAAGAGCTGCATAGAGATATTTGCATGAATCTCCTTCAAACTCCTCCATCAAGTTTCTCAAAATCACTCAGACAGTAACTCCCTTCACTCTACTTAGTTTCAGGGGGCTTTCATAAACCAAACCCTTCACAGCCCTATTTCATCTCCAATTCTATGGAAAAAAAAATCAAAATATTAATTTAATTTTCTTTTAAGTTGCTTGATAAGTCTTTTAATTTAAGTTGAGCTTCTCTCAAAACTGAAGAATGCAGACCCTTATTAGTAAAGTCATATTTTCAGTACTGTTTCTAAAATCTGAGAAACATACTTGCAGTGCAAAAAGTCCAAGCCTTTCAGTGAATAAAAGGGAGATGATAGTCCTCTATTCTGAAAGACAAACCTGGACCTTAAAGATTGTGTAAATTCAAGCTAAATGGATTACTGCAAGACTATATGAGAAAAGTAGAGCATGAGTCAGAAGCATGCATTGAAATATTTCCTAAATCAGTAAGAGACAGACTTCTTAGAGCCAGAGTTGATTTACAAAGTGTACTATAGAAACCTTGCAGCTATAAACTGAGCTCAATGAAAACACTAAATAAGCCAGAAATAGAAAACACTTGCAAAAAATCACAAAACTGGTTTGCTTTAGAAAGTCTTGAGCCAGTGAAAGGAGCAGCCGAACGAGCCAAAAGTAACACAGTTCTTTGTATGGCAGATTTAGCAGGCAAGCAGCTTGAGCAACTGCAAGCTAATTTACTTAGAACAGGAGCAAAGAGACACCACAGCATTCCAGCTGTATTACATCAGGAAGCAGCTGAATTTTTAATGTGTTTATTTGCTTTAGGTCACCACGCTATGAAGTTTAACTCTGTGCATCTCTGGATACAAATATCCCCAAGTCCTGAAGAGATTAAGATTTAACAGAAAAGTCCCATTCAGTCTTACCTGGATCAGAAGACATTTTTTTAATATATTCCATTGCACCGGGAATTGATTTCACACCAGTAACAACCCCATGACAGACTCGCATATATCCTATTTACAAGATCTGTAAACTGCCAGAAAAGGCTCTTCACCAGATGTTCAATATATGCCGACAGTTTACACACTGGGTCTTTCAGCTCCTCCTCTTTGAAGGCAAGCCTGTTTTCAGAGGAAAAGCGTAAGCGTGCAGCCCAGTCAGCTTAGAGGAAAGTCTGTTCACTATTAAAGAGGAAAAACAAAAAAAATCAGCTTATGTAACCTACAAACGCTGGAGAAAGGAGGAGGAGGAGGAGGGAATACTGTAAATTGTTTTGTCTAATGCCTTTGGTCATTACCAACTGCATTCCTCTTGGAAAAGAAAGCAGTATCAAGTTTAACTGCCAGATTACTCAACTTCTCTGGTCGCTAGATAGTTTTCCATTCATGATGCTCATTTCAAACCATCTTTTCCATTGTATAATATGTATTTAAAGTTCTTCTCAGAATGAAGTAAACATGACAGGAGGATACTAGAGAGCAAAAGACTACATTAAGATTTTTTCCTGAACATATTAGCTTATTTGGCACAAAATTCTGAGTTAATTAGAAACATTTTAAAATAGCATGAGTTAGATACTGTGTTCAAGGAAGGAATACAATGACATTGATGAGATTGAATTCTGAATTGTGATTTTTTTAAAAGTGAAAAGAGCAACTGAAAGGAGAAGTTCCTGCAAGATTTTTTTTTTTCCTTTTTATGTGTGAACTGTCAAAGATCCCTAACTGGCATACCTTCAAACCAACAAGAGAAAGAAAATGGGCTTTAAATCCAGCCCTGTCAAAGCGGGTAACATGAATCAGAACATAGCAGGCAGCTTTTTAATTCGCTGCGGCTGAAGTCATCTGCAACCACCGCTCCAAACCGCATCTCTCTGCAGCCTCCTCCAGTGAGGACCGAGCGCCGAGGCCTCCCGCACCAGGCAACGCGCAAGCGCCCCGGCGCGACGGCCCCGAAGGACGAGCGCCAGGGCTCGCAGGGAACCCGCTTGCAAAACAACCCATTGCCATGAACATTTGTTTACAGTTCTTCATGGAGGAGACAGCTGTCTGGAATGGGGCCGCTAATTAGTTCCTTTCTGTTACAGATGTTGAACTAGAGTTTGTTTTTTTTTTTTTTTTTTTTTTTTTTTTTTTTGCCAATTATAGTAAAAACAACTATTTTCCTCCTGTTATTTTTAAAACCTAGTGCATCCTCTCCCTGGGATAAACACATGCAAGTTCCATATGTATGGACTTGAAATTAAGGTGGAACCCACTTTGAGCACTTAAGACACGATTTTGTGTTTGTTGTTTTTGCTTTGGGTTTTTATTTTTAAACTGCTACGATAGGAAGTTATTGTAATTCCCCATCCTTAATACTCCTTGCAAGCAACTCCCATCTTCTTAAAGGCACACACAATCTTCTTAAAGGCACACCCAGCTGATCGATGCTGGAAATTAGGACAAAAAGTAATACTAATTGCAGAGGTTGCCTCTCACTTGAGCTCTAGATGGAGTAAATGCATAGCAGAATACTTCTGCTCTCCTAAGGAACCTCTGCATGCAGCAAAGATAAATTTTATTCCCAGCTTCCCGCATTACAGACAAACCACCTTCCCAGCACTCTGCTTTGTCCACCTGCCAGTGAGATTTTGTCAGTGTTTTAATTAGTCCGATGTCCTACAACTCATAACCCAGAACAAAAGCCCAAATAAATTCAACTTTCCAATTTCCAGTCACCCCTCTACACAGACAAAGAAGGGGGGAAAAAAGAGTACCTGCTAATACGGTCTGAATTCCTTGCCACATGCCCACTCCAAAGCCCATGCATAAGGAATGGGAAGGAAGGGAGATGAAATGATCCATTCTTCCACCCTGAAGAGCCCAATACGCTGGACTTGACTCCAGAGCAGCCCCAATAGCTCCACGCCAGGTGCTGCCTCCAGGAGCACAGGGCGTCGGGGCGGGAAGGCGGACGGCTACCAGTGCCGCGCCGTCCTGCCGGGAGCTTCCCAGGCCACCTCCCAAGGCGGAGCACAGACATGCGAGTGCCGCATGCTGGGTCAGAGCAGGGCAGCAGAACAGCTCCACACTGGACAGCTGACCTGGGCAGGGGCCTGAAGGACCACACGGAATTCACACAGAAAATGCAAGCCATAGGATGCACGTGGCTGATTTTTATTGCTGATGCCATCCGAATTTAAGTTTTCAATTTTCCAGTGAGTAACACAGTAGGCTACTGAACTGCAACAGAAATGGCTGCAAAATAAATAATAATAAAAGCAATCCATTCCCATAAAGTCAGGTAAATGCTGGCTACCAACCTTCACAAGCAGAGAGAGGAGAAGGGGTCCCGCAAGGCCAAGCACAGAAAGAGAGGATGAGGGGGAAGGAAATGGAAACAGGCTCCCGAGTGTCCCTGTTTGGGAAGCGCCCATGGTGTATTGCAAACAGGGTAACACGGTATGTGTGGGAGGGATGACATTTGAGCGCTGCTCTCTGCAGTCACTGACATTCACGGCAGGCATGAGCCAGAGGACAAGCCACAGAGCAGGGCTCCGGGCAGCCCCGACAGACCCACGTTTCCCTCCCCCTCAGGCACTCCTGTGACTTGCAACGGCACATGGAGAGCAGCCTCGGCTCCTGCCACAGGAGAGAGAGGGAATTCTGCAAATATGAAGGCAGCTGGGAGTTTTATTTCACTTTCAAAAGCACCAATAGATACACAACAGCTTCCAGACCCCAACTGCAAAATACAGATTTAACTGCTCTTCAAAAAAAGGTTAAATAAAGAAATTACCTTTATTTGATTAGCTAGCAGATAAGGGGATTTGGGGGAAGATTAGAAAAGCAGTGGGGACATCCCATTAACCTATTCTCCCTGGTCACACTCGAGTTTTATATTCAGTTTGGCTTGCTCTGGCAGAAAGGGTACAGAGCACCCACTACACAGCAACGCTGCACAGTCAAACCTCTGCTGTAACCTCACTGACGGGAGAGGCAGCTACTGTCCCATCTGCCTTCACAACACACCTGCACACTTTAAAGAAAACGTGAATAGAGAATAAAGTTACTTTCATCAAGTTTCCCAACAAGCAGATGAAGAGGCACAATGAATAACTATTTTAAATAAAACGTTCTTATTTGCGGGCAATTTAATACCATGCTATTAAGTACTTGCTGGTATACAGTATGAATAAAATCACTAAAAAACAGCATGTTTTTGGCCGAGACAACTGTAGCAGACTTAAATTCTATGAAATTAATTTGCCTCAAATTGAAATTACTGGCTTATTGTATGACTCAATTATTTTAGTAATTAAGAGTTTATATAAGTGTTTCACAATAAATATAAAGCACTTACTGTGTTTTCCACCTCCAAGCACTCTCGAAACTCATTTCACAAGCCCTATCTCACAGATATCTTCCTCATTTTGCAAATAAGGGAACTTAAATTATTTGTTGAATCTTTTCAATATTCTTATCGGTTAACCTGATGAAGCTGGGGTTGAGAGAGAAGTCACGTGCCTATGAGGGCTATTATGAAACCTAAAAAGATTGAACCAAGTATCCAAGAGCTTGGACAATCTCCTATACTGACACAAACCCCCCAAATAAATTAGCTCATGTGACAGTGAATCATAAACTGACATTCGGCATATCTTCCTTCAACCGGATTTTTTGTCCCATGCAAAGGGTGGGTAACCCCAAATGTCACTCTGGCAGATGGGTCACAGCTGCAGCACTCGTGAACATCAACATATCAGTGCTCTGCATTAAAAGCAATCCCTGCCCCCACCTTTTTTCCCCCTGTGACATCCTCTAAGAAGCTCCAGTAGTCTGAAAAAGGCAAAAGGCTTCTGTAAGACAGGTGTGGCTGGCTCATACCATAACCTATCCGCCTACCTTTTTCTTTACACCCCAATGCTTCAAAAAAGCACACTAGTTTGGTCCTGAGTAGAAATGAAAACAAGGTTTGTGCCATGCCCGAACAGATTTCAAGGTGCTGTTGAAAGCCTGAGCCAAGGGCCCTCCATTCATGTGCAGAGGGATTCAGTTTGGGATCAGCTGGTGAGATCCCTCCCACCCACCTTGTCCCACTCTCAGCCCCTACATCCTGCCCTTTGCTTGAGTCCTGGGATAATCTAAAATCGGTAACAGGTCTTCAAAACATGGGAGAGGATCACGCTGATCCAGGCATGCTGGATGCGGAGGGCCACAGTGGCCTCGCTGTTACGGTGCCTCCCGCCTCTATCTTCTAGCTGAACCGAAGTGGTGACCCTCATCCACTTTGTTTGGCAGCCAAGAATACTAAGGACTCAGTTTTGCACAAGGGCCCAAGCAAGCGCTACCACTGCTGCTCTGTGGTTTCCTTGATAGTAAAGGAGGACCTGACGGGCGCTTCCTGCCTTTGATCACCACAGAGTAAAACTGCAGGGCCTAAACATGGCAGCAAGTTGCTTTAAAAATAATACAAAAATAAATAATAATAATAATAATAAAAAGAGATCGGGCAGCCAACCACCAAGAGCTACAAATGAAGAAAACCACATGAGTATTCAGTAGTTTCCCTTTCTGCCAAGGAAAGGAAGCAGGTGACACCATCAAGGAAGTGGTTAACGTTATAACTGCCTATCTGCTTAATGTCTCTGCTGCCGAAAGGCGCCAGGTCCCCCTTCCCTTGTGTCCGGTCGCCGCCTGCAGGCACGCGTCCCCTCACAGAAACACCGCAGCCCGTGGTGGCAACGGGCGCCCCTGACTGCCACAAGGGCTCACGGTGACCACTCGCTGCAGAGCCCTCACAAGGGCCCACGTGGTGTTCCCAGCAGATGACATCCGCGATCGGTTGCCCCATCTCCCACAGAGAAGCGGGTGTGAGGGTCAGCATGCAGCCCACGGGCGCGGGTCGCCACGCTGATGGCGTGGGGGCAACCTGCTGCTCCCCTCCTCGCCACAGGTCCCGTCTGGCTCAACAGCCTGCCAAAGAAAGGGGTTACTAGTGCCCATGCTGCTGAGAAACACAGCCCTAGAGTCCACCCCCAGCTCTGCTAGCTCATGTGCAAGGATGTAAGACATGCTGGCTCCAGGCAGGTGTGATGTGCAATCACTCTACCACAATTACAAAGCAAACAGCAGCATTTTTGCATCACTTCTGTTTGTTTGTTTGCTCAGCTGCTAAAGGCTACATGCCCTAAAGAGAAAACTGCCTTAGCGGCGCAAAAGCCCCAAAGACCAGGAACAAAAGTCCTCTGGGGAAGCGTCCTCCTTCTTGTCCCGGGCGTGCGGAGCACTTGCCGCTGCACCATCTGGCTCTGTAACTTGCTCCAAGTATTACAGCAATGGAGGCAATTAATAAATACTCTCCAAACAAATAACTCAATGGTCATCGCTCTACAAAACCAAAGAACGATACAAAACACCTATGTGTGCCAAGTCATTGACATCTAAACCAGCAGCATTTGCAGAAGGGATGCACTGGGAATTGCAACTGCACAATTTGGTCTAATTTTACAAAGCTGCTTTTTTGGAGCGTAAACTACTTCCAATGCTCTAAAAAAATATCCAGGAGGATATTTTGTGGTTCATTTGTTAATTAATCTTCTCTAACAATGAAAAATAATCAATTGTTAGAAGATTTTTATTTTTAACATGGGAGGTGCTCACAGGCTTTGCCTCTATCAACTTGCCAATGTCCTCTGTTTAAAAAAAGCCCTTAAGAGTTCAACATTTCTTATCCTTCTCCTTTTTTTTTTTTTTAAAGTCACATTTAGTTTTTTACAGAATTGAGGGAAAACTTCATGCTGTCATGATTTACCAAGAGGCAAAGCACTATTTATAGCGCTGTCCACTCTATTGCACTAACACATATTTAGCATATAAACGCAAATTGGAGGTCCCGTGACCCAGGGACTCTGCCTGGTCCCATGTTGTCCTTACTGCCTTCTCCCCCGCATTCCTCCCTGCTGCAAGACGGCTGCTTCTCCGAGCAGCCTCCGCAGTTGCGGTCTCTTTCCAGCAGTCGGGTTGCAGCTTTTCCCACCGCGACGACGCTGCGCCCGCCTGCCCACCGGGATGTGGGAGCAGACTAACAAATCCCGGTGGAGTGAGGCTGACAGCGGAGCATCCCTGGTGCCTCCCCAGCCGGCAGCGCGGCCCTGGTTGTCACCACCTGGACATTTTAAAAAGGGGTTGGGGGAAAAAAAGGAGAAACAGAAGACAGGGTTGGAAAAAAACAAAGAAAGAAAGAAAAAAAAGAGGAAAAGAGGAAAGCCGTGACTCGCTGATACAAGTCCAATAGTGTTGTGTCACCTATCTTTACTCGCCTTCATAGACTGAATATATATCACTCACTTAACATCTTCACAAAGCAGCTTAAAACAGACTGCCACTTTCCAGTGAATTTAGCTGCTAGGATTAGGATTTTACTTAAATTTAGCAGTTTAGCAAATGTCTGCATCCACGTCTTAAAGATTACCTGTGCCATGCTGGAAATCAAAAGCAGCAGAAAGACTGGAAAGCAAAAGAGGTTAGAACACAGTGACAATGATTTTGTTTCTACGTACAAATATTAATGAAAGAACAAATTGCACAGAGACAGATTATTAAAAAATAAGGTGCAAATTATTTCTGCTTTGAGTTAATTAAAAAAAACAGCATGAAAGAACATACCACACCAGTACATTTCCAGAGCACATTAAACAAAGTTAGAAAAATGACCATTCAGTCAAATATTATGCGTCTGAAAGGAACCAGCAGCAAATGCTTAGATAACATACGGCAGAAGGCAGCAAATACACGATGATCCTTCCCTCAGTTCTACGGCTTCCAGCATCAGTTCTTTAGGGATCACCTGAGTCAGGAGATGCCACAGTGTCTACCAGCTGCTGACAAATTCTCCATAAATTTGTTTAATCTCTTCCCGAATTGCATTTATATTTCCGGCAAATAGTATGTGACAACTTAAACATTTTTTAACCTATTCTACCTTAACTCTGATTGTATGCTTCTTGGAGAAGAGAAATTTGATGGCACGATGCTCTTGCCCTTCCCCTTCAACACTGTCCCCATCACTTTGTAAGAAGTCTCCGACTTTCTCCAAAGCACATTGCTTCCTAAAAATATCTCATAACAGAGGGGAAAAAAAATCCACTATCTGTTCGTGCCTATTTCATCCTGTCTCAAATATACAAACAGGTTTAGTCTTTTGACTTAATCTTTTGGCTGCTTTCTTCCAGTCCATCCAACCTTGCTAAACCCATATTTCACATCTTGGTGCAATAAAGGTGCAAGACCAGAGACAGTTGTGACTTTTTACCTTTATAAAGTTACACTGATGGTTAAATACCCTTCGTGGAGACCATCAGCACTAATGAAAGTATAATTTCCTTTAAACGACTGCTATCCACACCCCAGCCCTTATCAGCCAGGCAGTAATAGCTTTTCATCTTTTTTTTTTTTAAACAAAAGAGATCAATAAGTTTTTCTCTACATTTATTTTATTGCTATCTATAAAAACCTTGAATTAGAGAAGGTGACAGCAACGAGACAGAGTTAAATTTCAATCTTGTCTTTCCCATGGAAAAAGATTCTAAAATTCCACTCAGTTTTAAGACAAGCTACATTAAAGCAGGTTCGGTAACCTACAAGGAGATCAATCTTCATACACTGAAACATGACGAATAGACTACCTTACTTAGGTACTATAGGTAAAACACTGAACAGCTTTCCTGTTTGGACAACTGTTCAAAAAATTGAAACTGTTTTTCCTTTTGATAATCACTGTGTCCTGTGCATTGTTTTTCTGTATCATTCAGAATTGGTTTCCGACTGCCTAGTTTTAACATTAACATTTACACCGAAAGATATCTAATACTCAGTTGCAGTAATATCACCTTTCTTTCGGCTTCATGGATGATCACACAAGTGGAGTGGATTAAGTAGAAAATACATACACACGCACACACACACACACACACAGAAATCTCAGCTACCAAAGGAAGTTTTAATCTTGTATTAATCATCAAGCAAAAAGCACTCAATAGTTTCCAGAATTTTCCAACAGGAAAATTTTCAAATATTCTAAGTCATGCCAATATAACTCAACAGTAAGACAAGTCTGGAAAAGTTACTTCTATTTTCAAGATGGACTAGATTTCTTCTTTGATAAAAGCACCTTCATGGATGCACATCCAAAACAAAACAATAAAAAAAAATCAAGCAATCATTACATTATGCCAGAAGCCAGAGTAATTTGCAGAACAAGTAGCTAAGTGGGGGGAAAATCGCAAACAGTTTTTTTAGCTATAATGTCCTAGACCAGGTTTTAAAACAAGATCACTTACCAAAGGAAGAAGCTAATAGACAACAGAGCAGTACGGTATTATTAACAAGTACAGTCAATGTTCACACTGGTAAATGTGAATCCTTATTAGAACTTGTTTGCTTTCAGTTCACCACCAAGTCTTCTATTTTATTTTCACTTAGTAAGCATCCTTAGCTGTAAGAGCTCCACATTTAAAACTGAGTCACAGAGGAATCTTGACAAGCCAAAGGACAAAAAGACCTGCCAGCTGCCTTGCAGTGGGCGTTCAAGTCATAACAGCAAAATATGGCTCCAAGCAATGGCATGAGTAAGAGTTACTGAAGAGAACTGACATAAAATACACTCATGGAAAATACTCATCGAAATTTATCTGGCACCTATAGCTGCCAGAGAACTATTAGAGCAGCAAAGAAAATTGGCACAGGGTGTTTTTTTTTTTTTTTTTTTTTAAGAAGGGTAATCTCATCTAACCTGTGAAGCCTTCAGATATTTTCAGCTACACATTTGTTCATCATGTTGAATGCAGCATCAATCTATTTCTTCGAGGTAATACATTTGTCTCAGTCTTAATGCAACTGATGCAAGTGTGCGATGGAAGGCCTTCACCCACTACGTTGAATTACAGACAAGATGTTTCATGCTTTCACTTGTCTTCTTTAGCATCAGTGACCTTTTTAAGATGACAAAGACAAAATGTTAACTTATTTGTAGGAGATGGGAGAAGGGACCACCAGAGACGCAGGGACTGAGAAACACTAGGAAGGAAAAATGCAAGGTAAAAAGTTCAAGTTCTGCCCGGCAGGAACACCTCATTACGAGATCAATTTGTTCTTTGAAGGAGTATCAGAAGGTCTTGAGTCTATTTGCTCCACCAGTCAAGCAGCAGCAGTGATCTACAGCACACCATACTACAAGCACACAAAACAAAAACCCTATCTGTAGAAGAGACAGGAATTCAGGTCTCCTGAAGCCCCATCTCCAACTTAGATGGAATTCATGATCCTTTGTCGGGAAGGTCTGCTCAGGTACAATCTCAGCTACCAAATTATAAAGTCCAAATAGACCAGATCTTCAGAGCTACAGGCATAATTTCTGCTGATTTGGGCAGATGAATGCAGATATTCTTCAAAAAGTGTTATAAAAAGTACAAATAGAATCGACAAGCTGGAATACTTTAATACCAAGGTTAGCTGCACCTATATGAAGTTTTCATGAAGGCTTCCTAGAAAGCCACAGAATCAAAGCAGTAGTCAAGAGCATGCAGCAGGCATCTGCTGCATAAACAACAAGCATTACAAAAATTGCTATAAAAGATTCTCAGAAGAGCAATAGCTGGAAAAAGCATTTTTACAATTTAAGTGCAAATTTCTTTCCTGAAAGCACAGTCATGTCCCGCAAAAATATTCCACAAGTATTTCTTTGTAAAAGTGGGTGCTTGATACAAAGAACTACTCCTTTATTCCTTGTTATTAATTGGTAACACACAAGATGGTAGCTTTAATCAAATGTAGAATGAAGAAATTGTCTTGCACTTTATCACTGTATTTAATAAAATTACCCTCTAGCAAAACATCCATAAAGTATGCATGTTCAATAATGGACACAGATTTGTGAACTAAGTCAATTATATTTCCTGCTGTGTGTGGAGTTATAGTATTAATTATTCAAAAATATTAAGATAAATACCAAGACTTCACAGGAATATTCTCAATTCCCTCATTTTTTACAACCCAGTACTGGGTCAGAGAGCCCCCACTGATTTAAAAAAATACACATGAAAATTAAGTTTGGAAGCTCGGAGGGTTATCTGCTTGAAGCCCTTACTCCAAGTGGAGCTAACTTCAAAAGCTGGATCAGGATCTTGTCAATTGTTAAATATCTCCATGGTTGGAGATTCCCCAGCTTCTCTGGGCACCAAATACTCCATCAGTCTTGGAGGAAAGATTTTTTTTTCTTTGTGTCCAAATTATATTTTCCCATTGCAACTTGTTCCCACTGCTTCTTGTCCTTCCTGGTGTGACTCCAAGAAGACTCTCTGTCTTCTCTAAAGTGCCCAACATATAATTGAATATTGCAATTAGAATTACCCTTCTGTAGGGTAAACAAGCTCACTTCTCAAACTCTCTTTGAGGACATCATATGCGCTGGCCCCTCCAACCACGAAGCGACTCTCTGCAAGCCCTTCTTCAGTTTGACAAGAGACTTTGGCCATGCAGACAGC
This sequence comes from Crypturellus tataupa, assembly GCA_034781795.1. Lineage (NCBI taxonomy): Eukaryota > Metazoa > Chordata > Aves > Tinamiformes > Tinamidae > Crypturellus > Crypturellus tataupa. Next base: position 339,386 of record JAWLRI010000241.1, read on the forward strand.
CAGCAGCAATACCAAGGGAGAACTGCACATCACCAACAGAAGCAACTTACCTAAATGTGTCTCAAGTATTTAACAATTTCACTACGAGAGACCATTTTTTTTATTGAATTTCTTTGTATTTTCAGTTCTCCTGTTACACATTAACCAGATTCAATCAGAAGACATCAGTGGTTCACAACATACGGCACTGATCAATAGGAAAGCAATCATCTCACAAATAGTATTTGCAGTGCATGCGGCTTATAAAGGCATTATTTAACCTTGATACTAGACCATTAAGTATCCCTGACTTGCAAATACACCCTTCCCTCCTCCCCAGTACAGGGGCTGAAGAAGGTCAGAAGGGCCCGTGCAAGGGGGCTTCTTCTAACTGTCTGTCAGGACTTGAGGACTTTTCTTCCCTCTGAACCAAAATTTGACTGTCTCTTTTTCTCAGTCTCTTCTGCTCAATGCACATTGTAGCAATGGCTTTTGGTCATATACTACAGTTTAAAGTTCCTTTCCAATCGCCTGTAACAACCTGCTTCTAAGTATGCCAAATAAAAGGTCCACTGAAGGTCTGAATGAGACTTAAGTATCTTTGTTGTGGCGGTAGTGAAGGAAACTCAGTGACCAAAGAGCTCCTTCCAATCCTGAATTCCACATCCCCAAATGTGCTCAAGTTCTTGCTTTGCTCAGCTCTTCATAACAAAGTAAACAATTCCCACATCTCTACCAGACCAAGTCATGCTCCTACAGCCAATGATTGCACATAACAAGAGCAAGCAGAGGAAGTGAAAAACTAAGAATTAAAAATAACTGCATGTCAAGATATTCTGTCGCTAGCTCCTCTAGGTCATTTCCCTCCACTCATCTCTTCTGCCAACTGTGCAGTCTGAGCAATGAGTACCTTGCAGGAATGTTTTTTTAATTCATTTGCAGCACAACTCTGGGTCTTCAGGTTCCTCAGCTGCTCATTGGAGCAACAAAGGACAAAAGTACCTCTCTACTAAATGCAACTCCCTCTGGAAAAGACTATAAAACACCTGACACAATTCATCATTAATCTTTATCCTGTCACTTTCTCACATTTAATTATGCACAATCTCACTGCATCAGTTCAAATGGTGATCTGCACATTAAATGACTAAAACACACTAAATGGTTAAAGCACATTAAATGATTTCATGTTTTCTAAAATCTGCTACAGCAATTTCCAGCGCTCTCAAAAAGAGTGCTAATGCCTGCATTTGTCCCGCCCATAAGACGCAGAAAAGACCCAAGCAGTTTTGCATTGCCAAGGCCTTGTGAGCCAACCAACAGTAGCAGCAGTGCCTATGTCAGCAGGTTTTTCCTCCCACACGCAGTGTCCCGAGGGCTCCGGTCTTTCATGCGACTTGCAAGCAGAACAGTTTGTAAACAGGCACCCGGGCTCTCCAAACCAGTTAGCTGTGCAGAGGGAACTGCAACTTGCAGCTTCAAAGCGGCCATGCTTGCCTAAGGAGACAGTACAGAGGTCGGGCTTGTTTGTGTTGTTCTTTGGTATTCTGAATTCAAAATGCGCTAGTAGATTGCAAGGAAAGAAACAAAAAAGTGGAGCTGAAACTTAGCATATTTACAAGCTCTGCCAGCTAGTAGCCTGAACACAGTATATAAATAAACCCAAGCCATGTCAAACAGCATTCCACAGTAATGTGTCAAATGAGAAGCAGAAAGACTTGTCTGTTTGAAGAAAACAATTGTGTTCACTTGATATGCAAGCCAGTCTCCCCTATACATCAACTCAGGATTTTACCATTTAATGACAAGTCCTCCTGAAAGCTTGGTATGTACAGAAAAAGTCCTCTGTATACTAGGTTGTAATGCCAGACACTGTTCAGCTGGGAGTTCATTCAAAGTGAGAGATGAGGTACCAAAATTGAGTTTACCTCCTAAAAAAACAATACAGAAAAAATACCACTCAGTACAAACAATCACCTCTGCTGGACTCCAAAATACAATATTCTAGAATAAATCACCTTCATGAGATCATGTGGGAGATTATACTAACTCTCATTTGTCTGCATGAAGCATAAAGCCAATGGCCACTTGTAATAATCTAGCACAGATAAAATAATATCTTTAAAAAATCATTAATTTCAAACAGACATTTAACAGTTCCTCCATTACATGGTAATGAAATGTCTACTATCAATGACCAGATGCTCAAATGGATTAAACAGTGTTTAGCCTTTAAATCCTGCATCTGTAAATCAAGACTGACCTAGTGACCCAAAGCAAATTTTAATAATAAAGAAGTACTTAACAGACACATATAGATCATTCCAAAAAGCAATAAAAATTGTTTGTGCAAAGCCTGTTTGGATGTACAGATAGAGCTCATCAGGGGAGATAATGAGCAGAACTGGAGAATGCCAAATGTGGAGTCCCCTATTTATCCTTGAAACGGGTTTGGCAGAGCCAGTGGGAAAGCAAGCTTCCCAAACAGTGCCAGGGAGCAGGCTGCACAGATCACCTCTGCAAGGAGGAGGCCACCAGACATTACCTTTATGTCAATTCGATGGCTGTTTCCTGTCAGGACTTGCCAATGAGACAGTAATCCGCATCCACAGGGACTGAACTCTGCAGTCAAGAGCTACCTGACGAGGCACAGATCAGAGAGCAGCAACATCCCACACGCGCTACAGAATAACCCCAGGGTGGTCCCCCATCCCTTGCTTCGGCTTTCTGCTCGAGCCGAAGCGGCACGAGAAGGGACAAAGTCTAATTGCTTTTCAAGGACAAAAGCCAATCTGTTTCCTGCACTTCTAACAGCACCATGACAGCCATGCAGCTGGCATGTGTGAGCAAGTCCACTGCAGTCCATTAAAAACAAGCTTCACCTGTTTCAGCAGCAACAGAATATTTGCATTTTGGAGAGGGAAGAAGCATTAAAAAAAAAATAATTACAAAGATGATACAAGTTCCTATGAAGAATATTTGCCTGGCTCCCTCAGTGTGCAAGTGCAACACGACATCTGAAAGGACTTCACGCATACAGACTGGGCTCCTACAAGCATAAAAGCTCCTATGTCTCTGACAGTTTAAGTGCTTAAAGAAATAAACCCCCCTCAACCCACATGCACACTTTTGCTAGACACTAAGACTTACAAAGCATCTTGTAGATTAAAAATTTACCACCATCACATATGTTGAAATAGCGACCTATTAACCACATTTGCAAACTTTTCTGCCAGGCTCCTATGTACTGACATTGTAGTGCATAAAAGCCAAAGGCAGAATCGGTGGAATCAGGACTGACAGAGCTTTAATTAAAAAGCAGTAGTTTCCCCTATACCAAATAAAAATGGCAGTCCAGGCAAGAGAGATGCAGCAGAAAAGCCTTATTTGAAAGAAAAAGCCCACACCTGCAAAGTAACATTTTAGCTTAGTATTTGAAGTACAACAGTGCTCTAGGAAATGAATTTTAGTGCCCCTCATTTAAGCCAGCTATAATTTGAATTTCATACAAGCACTAGCCATGTATTGCTAAAGAAATCTTTTCTAAACAATCCTACCTTGGTACAGCAGAAATGTCTTTCCTAGGACACAAAAACCTTGCAAGTATATAGCCCTAATTATATTCTTCTCTTTAAATGAAATCTGCCATCAAAACACAATATTAACGGAGCATCCAGGAAACTTGCGTAAAGTCTGCGTACAATTCAACCATTTAGGAGAAAGGCTGCAGAATGCGTGGTCAGTGAGCGAGGTGAAGGCAGAGGATGAGCAAGAGGAGTGAAAAACCTGACACTGCATTCTGCCTACCCTGTATTGCTTTCTCTGAACTAACTGCACACACAAAAACTGCACACAAAAAGACTAAAGCCCTTGCACATCCATTGTACGGATGGCTTGAACACTCTCCTCAGCCTCCAGCACGAGGAACAAACACGTACCGCTTCCCAACCCCGCTCAAATAAAGAGCAATCAAGGTGTAAATCAAGCAGATGTGGCAGCGAGCGGTATTTTGCAGAGACGAGAGATGCGAATTGCTCCATTTGCGTCACTTTGGCCCGTTACTGTTCTGAGTTATGACTCGAACGGGCCCGAAATAGGCTGCCCCAGCCGAAACGAGCAAAACCTCCGATACAGACGTTACCCCCGCGCACACACACGCGCTTGGCAGCGGCTGAAGCGGTGAATTACCGGGCACCGCACGCGGCCGCCTCGACCAAAGCGCGCTCGGCACCGACCTCACAAGAGCCGCGCTCGCTCCTCTCGGCCAGACAGCATGGAGCAGCCGCGCCGGGATCCTCTCAGGCGCTCCCGCAGCCGGCGAGCCCCAGCCCGCCGCGGCCGCCCTCCATCGCAGACGCCTGCGGGCAGCACCCGCTCGCCGGCTTTCGCTGCCTCCCCGCGCCGCCAGGATAATCACATTCCGGCGGGGAGCGAACAGATGGCAGGCTCCATGGTAACCGCTCCTCGGCGGCTACCGGCGGCGCTGGGAAGCGATCTGGGAGCGGGCAACAAGCGCTCTTTGTGCTCGGGCCTGGCCAAGCTGGCGGCGGCAGCCCCTGGCGCTCGCCGGGCGCGTCTGGAGCAGGTGCCTGGATGGCGCCGGGGGCACCGTGCGCACAGCGCCCCGCGCCGCCGGCCCGCAGCACCCTGATGCTGCCCGCGTCACGGAGGGGAGGAAGGGGCTAAAGCAGCCCCACGGAGGGGAGGGCACGGGGGGCGTGTCGGGGAAGGCTTCTCCGCCTGGATGTGCCGCCCGAGCGCCCGCCGAGCCACGCGCAGCGCGGATCCCCGCGGGCAGCTCCCGGAGGAGAGGAAGAGGAAGGTGCTATTCAAACGGTCCCGTGGGCAAACGTGCTTGGAAAGCAGAGAGATACCTACTAAATGAGGGTGCGGAGGGGGAAAAATAAATAAATAAATAAATAAATGGCAAAAACCCCACAGTACTAAGCCTAGTATTTCACGGCCTGAATCTGTTGACACATTCAGCCTTTCTCTCCCCCGCACTCTCAAAACGCCATGCAACATTTATGTCTAACACTGTATCAAAAAAAAAAAAAATGTGGGTAATTTTATTTAAAGCTGAGCCAAATCGAGAGCTCAAGTTCCTACATGCTAGCTTAAGTCGGGAAATTTTGTGCGTGTGTGTGGTAGGGAAAACGTTTTCCTTTCCCCCGTGACGACACCTTTGATCTCCTGGTGGCTGCTCCTGCAGGGCAACACCTGCTCCCAGAAAGACCCAAACTCCTGTTCCGGAGCACAGCCACACAAGGACGCGCAGCGCTTCCCCCCAGGCACTCGTGCAGGGAGTTCGGGGACTGGGCCTCCCTCCTGGGCGCTCAGCTTCCCTCGTCCGCGCGGCGTTAGCATGTTAGCTCTGTTCCAGAGCAAGCGCGGTTAAGTCTATCTTACATTGATAGCGACATCGCTATTAAATGGATTCCCTCTTAGCACTGGGTGCCCTTGGATCAGCTCTGAGAGCGTCCCAGGCCTTAGGGACCGCTGAGGCATCGTATGAGACAGCCCCGGGCACTGAGGAGGACATGAGCCCGGCCAGGGCACCAGCTCCCATGCCTTCTACCCGCCAGTTGCTGGATCATCCTCTCCTACAAATATATTCTCTTCCTCCAAGCAAGGAATCCTTGCATCGTTGAGAAGTCTTAGACAATCCCACACACCGTCCATCGGTAATAAAGGTAAAATAATATAAGGAGGGAAGCAATTTCCTATTCAACTTGCCAAGTGTTAATAATAAAGATAATAATAAAATAAGACCTCCTACAGAGTAATCTTCTAGATTTATGTTAACTCTGACTTTGTATAAAAATGATGCACTTTAGTGAAATATTAAAAAACATATCAGCATCAGAAAGCCTGTTCCAAACATTGACAAAAATCCTTAGACCATCTGTTTTTCTACATGTACTAGCTGTACTCATTACAAAAAGACTGCTAGCAAAATAAGGGGCAATGGCAGTTAGCATCCATTTCACTTTCTTTGAGTAATTTCAAGTCTGATTTTACATACCTAGAGTTTTTAACAAACTACATGCAGCACCAATTACACAAAAGGAGAACAGGATGCACTACAAATTTTGGCAGAGGTAGTAGGTAAGTTACATGTAGCTAAGTTACACAAATGTTTTATTAGTACTACTTGAAGAGGGGAAAGGAAAACAGCATATCCAAAACACTTTTGAAGAGGAATGGTAAAGGGAAAGAAAACTCAGCCATCTCCCCTTATTCTTTGGTCCAGTCTGACCCAGATGGAAATGTAGTACTAAAACAGTTTTAGTTGGAAGATATTAACGAAAAATAAACAGCACCTTGACATCGTATCTCCTGACTTAATTCCTCTACAAGAGTTAAGTGAATGTCTTTTTTAATGATGATACCATATAGTTCAGTTTTACTAGCTTTAGCTGGTATTCTGCTCAGGTTGGTGCTTACTATCAAATCGGATTTTGGGATATGTCATTTGTATTAGTCTCCTTTGTGGTTGGTTAAAATCTATTCATCCAAAAGCAGCCACATGAGTTCAGAATAACATATATTACTAGTCTGCAAAAACAGAAGGAGAAGTTAGTCTCCATTTTCTGAGAATTTAGAGTTTCGTTTACAAAGCCAGTAGCAGCATCAAAGTGCAACCAACAACAGGCCTCATATATACAGTTTTGAACTTTTGCCCATTTCTCAGATCTGCTTTCATAGTTTTACTAAAACAGCTGTTTTAGTGATTCATGAAAGTTGTATCAAGTATATGTTACTACCATAGACCTGGCAATAAAATATGCCATTGATTTGTTCTATTATGGGATCACCTTTGTTTCTCTAAAAAAGAAGCATCATTAACTTTTCACCATGAGTCTAGGTTTTCAGCTAAATTTTCTAATTGGGGTAAAAACTATGTATCTCACTAACATTTGTACCACTGGCCAAAGGACCCCACAAAATAAAACAAACAAATATACCAGAATGTGACCTAGGACATACAAAGGGGTGCCTGAAATTTGGATGTTTGTTTCAAAACGGGAAATATATTTCTCCAAAGTTTCCGAAACAAGGTGAGGCAGACTCTTATTATCAGAAACAGTTTAAATATAATATGTATGCATTCCTTTTAACTTGGTACCACTGGTAATGAGGAAGTTCACTTCAAAGGAAACACAATGTTAATCTTTTTAAGATTATAAGAAAATAACATTCTGGAGACAACTGCATGGGCTGAAACTCAACACATTTTCTTGTACTTGTCTACAATATAAATTTAAGTTTTCTATGATGACCATTGAGGGGTTAAGACTTCCACACTCATCCTCAAAGATCTCTTTGTATGACAGACATGCTCTTCCATCCTATCCATTTTTCTCCCCCAGATTAGAGGACACTGTACTTCACAGAGAGAGAGCAATGAGTTAAACCTGAAATAGGGAAGAGCTTCCTCAGGAGCAGCTCTACAGGTTTGAAGTAGGTGAACTTGCCACATGGCTTCAGAGCCAGCAACCTTCAACTGGCCAGTACTTCATTGAGAAGGATGCTCCATCCACAAGAAACAAGACTGAGTTACTTTTTCTTTCACACTGTGCTCCTGTAGGTCAGGAGTGGTGGGTGTGGGAGAAGGGGCAGAGAGACAGTTTGGTGATTGTTCTTCAGGACACTGCTTGATTAAGTGATATTAAAATTAAGAGCAAAACCTCCTCCAAAGTCTTAGGGCTTGTAAAATCATGACTCACGTTACGACGATGAGCTGAGCTATCTCCTTCTCACCAGTTTAATGGCATGGACACTCTCTGCTCCACACCAAATCATTCTTCCAATGATTCCAAAAGCCTTCTGTGTAATGCCTGTTTCTGTTACCCCTTAATGATAGCTGATAGCGAAATATGGACAGGTTTCATACTAAGGTGTCTTAGAGACTTAAAAACATTTGGTACAGAATTCTGAACGTTATCCTTCTTCCTTAGGCTGTACTCCTTCCTTAATTCCCCTTTCAAGTGGAGCACTTTCAAATTTGGAGCAGTACAGCCCAAAACGGAAACCTTTTGTCATAAATGGGAACTACCTCACTTTCCAAATGATTTCTTATATCTTGCCTACTGAGCTGTATAAGCTGTATCATCTGTTTAGTAGCGCCTGTAGGGACAGACAGTGCTTTCTGCCTAAAGCCAAGAGCAGAGCAGATCTGCAGAGTTGGCAAACAGTACTGATTAATGCCATTTAAAAATATTATGGAAAGTGCATTAAATACAATTCAATTAATAGGTTCCATGAGTCCAAGGCCCTGATTGCAACTCCTTTCCACAGTAAAGGGAGACTTCTTGGAAATACCAGTCACAAAAAATAGTCATTTTAATAAGAAATATATATATTTAAACACTGAATTTCAACAGGAAGTGGTTCAAAGAAGAGGTGTTAAGGAGGATGCACGATAGCATAGCTTCCCTGAAGCGGACACCAAAGCTCGCGTCTTGCACAAAGAGCCATAATGTATGAGAGAAGGCCCATGAGTAGCACCAGAAGAAAGAGGTCTGGGTCTGCCTTTACAAGATGCATATGAACAGACAGAAGGGCAGTGTAAACAGTGAGGTGGGTACGTTCCAATAGCACGGTGAACTGTGACACTAATACATTTGTTAACCCACTTACATTCAAGAAAAAAAAAAAAAAGGCAAGAGGAACGACAAAAGAAGAGCTGGATTTTAATGGAAACCTCTGCTTATGAAAATGAGACAATTCAATTCCGTGCCTCTAAGCATGCAACAATAGGGCACAGCAACCAGCAGACACGCTCGATTATTTCTGCAGTTGCACAGAGCGTTTCCATGGAAAGGAGGCAGCCTTCTAGGTTTGACACGTTCAGCGTCTGACAGCTGAGCTCAGCTCAAGCAGAGATCACAGGCAGCTCTTTGGACATTGTTCTGAACAACACAAGGGGAAAACAAGGTCTGCGGGAGGGACGAACCCCAGGGGCTCTGCCCTGCACTCTTTATTTTCCACTTTAAATCCCAATGAGAGCAGAGCACACATCAAAGTAGCACATGGGTGGGAACCATGGTCATGGAGCTTTCCTCTCTATTTAGCCTTCACGAAAGGGATTGAGAAGTCTGGATGGCAACCAGAGGACTGCTATTCTACCCCGGCCTTGAGAACTCCAGTCAAAAGTTGTAGGCAAAGATATAAACAGAAAGGTAAGCTGGAAGAAGCTCAGCCATCCTCTGTAAAATATCCTTCAATTAAAATCATGGCCTATAAAAGAAACCCTAGAAACCATGCTACTCTAAAATATTTCAGGATGTTATGAATATTAAGTGTGCTATTTGCCTCAGGGCAGATACAGGAAGTCCTTGTTCTTTAAAACTTAAACTTGGGAAGAAAAAGATTGTTATAACTCAAGAACTTTAGCTGATATTTCACAGAGGTAATCTAAGGTAGAGCAGAAGTGGTGGTGTTTTGAGTTCCACAAAATATTACCTCAGCATTCTTGTGCTTAGGCCATTACAGGTGGCTAACATATTAGTGGCAAGGAACCCAGAAAAACACTTGAAATGCATTTCACAGATTGACTCACATTATATACTGATTCCACTCACATTTCTCTCCAAGCTCAACAGGCACCACTTTGCCACAGATTTCTGAGATTTATAAACTCCTGTGTTGCATCCAACACAAACACGTCTCTGAGCAGTCTACTACAGTTCTCTTCCAAAGTGACAGATTTGCAAAACATCCTCCTTTTTCCCTAGCCTGAAGCTCCTTCAGCAGGTCAACAGATCAGGCAGAAGTAAGCTGCATAGGAAACCATGCTCTGGCATTTGATCATGCACTTGTACGGTGTCCCCCATCCATACCCATACAGATATTACGTCTGCTGCTGAGCAGAGCAGAAGGAAAGGCAGTACCGCAAGATGCACTGGTAGCTGCCAAGGCCACACCAATGAATGAACGCACCAAATTCCACTTACATCCTACACCAGCTTATGCAAGTGAGTTAGCTTTCTTAAAACCCCACTTTAGAGCACTGCTTATACACACAGTAACTATGTGCTATTTTGAAGCTAGCCAAAATACTTACATGTTTCTACTTTACATTTATTTCAATGGTTCAAAGTTCCCTTTACGGTGTACCTCCTCCCAAAAAGATGAGGAACCAATTCTAGAGCTGAAAAAAATCAAGGTTTGGCAAAGTCTATTTGGACAAGTCTAATAAGTACATGGGGTCTTTATCATAGATGGGGCTTCAAGGAGGACCCATGTTAGAAACAGCATTAGAAATGTACAGTATGAAAATACAGGTCATCTATTTTTCAAACTATTTTCAATACAAGCAGTAGGCTCAGTACAGTGTATTACAGCACAGCATTTTGCTTACTTGAAAGGATATTGTGGAGATTTATATTACTATTAATATGCTAGTGCAACAAAAAGGGAGACAAGGTTTTCAAGGATTATTCAAATAGTATCTACGGATATTATTTGGTACAAAATGAAAAAAAGAATAGATAAATGTAATATTGGCATGGCCCTTATGCTAATGATCTAAACTTTTTATGGTTTGCCTTCAGAGAATTTAGGTAGTGACTGATATGGTACATACAGAGCAGATCTTAAAAAAAATGATTCAGTAAAAACAGTTCTGGAAATATTTTTGGAGTGTTAATTATCTTTGCTGCAAAACTGATCGGTTCTCTGAATCACAAGACCACGCACTATAAACAGGGATGTATTAACAGCATTTCTATAATGTCAGGTAACGAAATATGCTAGTGTTGTGTAGGTAGACCACATACCCTGTAGTCTCCATCCAGTCTCTCTGTACTTATATCTCTTAAACAGCGAGAATATAGGCTCGCTAGTAGATACAAATACAGTCTAAACCTCACTTTCAAGAACATAGAGAATATTTGAGGAGGCACTGCTAACTTAAGATGTGTGCTCTAGTAAAACGCACCACTAACACCATGCCCAGTCTAACAAATTCACCACTATTCTCAGGCAGCATGCAACAGAAAAAGGGGAAGGAAAAGTAAGAAAATGACAGAGAATTGGTTCGAATTTGAACACAGGTCCCCAGTGTGCTGTGAGAGGACCTCAACATTCTACTTGTATTTGCAGGGCTAGCATCTTTGATCAACAAACCTACGTCCTACCTCCTCTGCTGGTCATCCAAGCAATAAGAAACAATTCAGTGCAACTACCTTGACATTCAAAGCCCTCAAGGACTCACAGATGACTTCTGCTTCTTTAGCTGCAGTAAGAATTCTTTTTTTCTTTCTTGTTGACATAGCAGAGGAACTAAATCTAGACTACAGAATGCGCTTCTGCATAGACCAGTTTGACTACAGGCTAATAAACTTATTTGACTTCTGCTTTCCTCTAATTCTGAGATGTATAAACATATCTGCTACAGAGCAGGATGAGAAAATCACTTCCGTCTGTTTTCAAATTATTAGGAGACTCTTCTACAGGTCTATTTACTTGAAAAATAGCAAACAATTAAAAAAGCCAAAGGAAAAAAAACAGAAATGTCTACTTACAACCACCCATGCCTCATATCAGAAGGCCATTCCAAGGAGCAGAATTCTTTACGTACCAGTGTTTCCAGGGGAGTAACTATGCATCTAGGCAGATGCACAGTCTATACATCTGTGCCCTTATACTGGGCACAGAATGAGCACTATTAACTCACCATGTAGAACAGGAAGCTCTAAATTTCATAATTCTCTGATGTATCTCCGGAAAAACGCAACAAGAAATATTTCAACACATACTAGAAGGTTGTATGGGTGGACATAGAAAATGATGTAAGTATTGCTTTAAAAAGAGAAAATACACCTTTATAGGAGGAGATTCAGTGGATTCAGTAGCACCAATAATGAGCATGCAATAGCCACGTTCCCTTCCACATTATAATTCTCGTTGTTTACCCTAAGAGCCCTTTAAGAACCTCTATTTCTTAAGAAAATGATGGGCAACTCTGGCAATGCAGAGTGATTGCCACTTACCAAATAGTGATAATACTTACCAAAGTGGCAAAACTTACCAAATACTTCTGTGTTTACTTTGTGAAGAATATGAAACATCTGAATGAATTCAGAGAACTTGTGCAAGCTGTTTCCACTTGCACTCCTACCACTTTTTTTAGTGTTAAATTGTCTGTTAATAAGTATTATTTTTCAATACCAAGAAGCTTGTAAAAATGACAATAGTATAATCTGCATTTTGTGTTCCTGCTTCATTACTTTTCATTCGTGTGAGAGCTGTCCCCAACATCACCTGTAGCCACCAAAACCATATACTGCTACATATGCTCCAGTCATACAAAACTGAGCACAGAAACAAGCAAGCAGTGATGGCCAAGACCTTCTGACTCTTTGCCATCTAGGCAAGTACAATACTAAGGCTGTACTAGAAAATTTTCAACCAGACTGAATGGTCTGAAATACCTCTGACATGCTAAAAGAGCAAACTGTAAAATTTTGTACAATTTTGTAGATAGAGATTATACCAGTAGTTTTCTTTAGAAACTGTTTTAGGTAGCCAAGTAGTCACCTGTCTCACTATCAATTATGTATAGCTTGTTTAGAAGTCTATTAAATACTCGGTAGCCCTGCACTACATGCAGAAAGAAAATTCTATTCCAATAGATTTCTTAATATACAAGGAGCAGGGTACATCATACAAACCACTCTATGTAGCCAACTGCCTCTCTCAGTCATCTTCCCTCTCAGTCACCACAGTTGGGAACAGTTTGGAATCATAAACGGTGACAAAATAAATGAAATATAAAGAAATCTCTGTTTTTTTGTTTTGTTTTTGAGAAACTATCGAAGGTTTCATTGATTTTAGCAACAGTAAGATGCACTCAACTTGCAAAGCAGAAAATTAAATGAACAAATGCTTGCAAACTCCAGCTGAATTGCCCCAAACCTGCCAGGGATCTCTGGAAAATGGCGTACTTCAGGAAAAGCTGAACTAGGAAGACTCCTGTGATTCTCACTGTCATTACCTCCTCCTAAGTGTTTTTTTTTTTTTTTTCGAGAACAGGCAGCACCATGAGTGCAGTTAACACTCAACACAAAGTTGACTGTGTTAACTGTTCTGTTTAGTGTGAAAATTTGGATCTTAGAAAACTGAAATTTCACGATCAATATGGCAACTAAGCCAGAAATAAATGACTGGAAGAAAACCTAGGAGACTGCGTAAGTTGAAGGTCAGCTCTGAAGCATAATCAGTATGCCTAATCCATCCTGGAAAGAGCCAGGACAAGGTGACATTCACATACACGTACCATACTTTCCTCAGACTAACAGAAAAAAAGAGAACAACACAACCACACAGTTCAGCTAATGAACTTGCAAGTTGTTTTTAATGCTTCCTCAACAAGAAATCTATCTGATGCTGCTAGCCAAAGTCATCCACTTACTTGTTCTCTCCATTGCTCGTTGGGTTAACGCTCACAGCACTCCTAGAAAAATGGACAGCAATAGGGAAAATGGTGTTGGAACTCCACTTTCTCATCCAGGAACACTCCCCACTCCTTCCTTCAAGGCCCAAGGCTAGAATTTGAAAACTCTGGAGAAACCTCCTTCTCTGGATATCTTCAAAATCCACCTGGATGCCACCATGTGCCACATGCTCTAGATGTCCATGCTGGAGCAGGGGGGTTGGACTAAATGATCTCTAGAGGCTCCTTCCAACCTCAACCGTTTGGGATTCTGTGTAATTAAAACCACCATTTTGGTCATGTTAGTTCTGCCTGCCCACTCACAGAGCAGAGACAGTGAATGTTTATACTCTATTCCTTCTACAATTTTTTCTTATGGAAAGAAGAGATATCTGGAGAGACATGAATGAATCCACCACATAAAAATCTGCTTTTCATTTTGCAAAGCTGTGCTGGTTTCAGCACTGTAACCATTAGGAGTGATTGCTGCCATCAATAACAGGAAGAAATATTCTAACTGACAACCTACAGAGCGCCCATTCATCTGGATCACAATTATCTAGAACAGAGTAGCAATACATGAGCTATTGACTGCCAGTACATTTTACTTAAACTTATATTAAACCTTTCATGACACTTAAATAATTAAGACTCCACTGTAAGATGGCGACTTTTCTGTCTCTTCAAGCAATCCATTTTAATGCTTCTCTAAGTAAAAACCTAATAATTAAGGCACTCCCATGCTGTGATGAGACACAATGTAGCAAAATCTTTAATTCCAGTCCTAGAGGTTTCAGATCAAACTTTTAAGCAGCGAGTCTCTCCTGTAGCACGTAGAGACTTTAATAAAGCTATAACACTTACACCTGAAAGCTAATAAATTAAGGCAGAGCACTCCAACTACATTTTTATTCAATCCCACATGATCCAAAGCAAACTAATCTCAAAAATGCATTCACTCCTCAATTCAACAGAAGAGATTTAGCACATCAAAATTAAAGACACTCAGTTGCTAAACCCAAAACATCCACTTCTGAGATTGGTCAGAATATGCTAAAAATGGGCACAGACACTTCAGTCAACTTGGCACGATAAAAAGGTGAAGGTACTGCCAAAGGAGGCAGTACCTCCAAAAGGAGGTACTGCCAATTTGACCATCAATTTATTTCCCTGAATACAATATACATCCTATATGCTTACCACATCCCTATAAAAAAGCAGCTGGCAATGTTTCTGTTGCTTGATGAATAGAGGGAGAGACTGTACAGTATTTTTTTCTACAGAGGGAAATTCAACCATTTGTTTTCATCAAAAATGCAGGATACATTAAAGAGAGTTTAGAGGGACCCTCGTCACACTTATTTAGGCTATGAAGACACTGTAAACTGCAATAAACCTTACCGTCTTCCTCCACAGCCTCTCAGGAGATTTGAAGGATTACACTGTTTAGACTCGGGAGCAGAGAGATCTAGGAAGCTCTCTTGGCATATGCAAGAAGTACAGTACAGAATGGTAAATATCTTTGCTCTGTTCCCCTCCCTTCTGATACCACGTGTCTTCACTGACCATTGAAACGGCAGCGTGCCAAGGCACTAGTTTTTAGAAAGACTGCTGACCTCTAACACAAAACAGTTATGAGTGTCCAGTGGAATTTTTCCACATTCATACCACAGACTTTCCCATTTCCAGGGACTAAACAAAAGGAAAGCCATATTTGATTATATTTCATAAACATATTTTTGGAAAAAAAAAAAAATAAGAAAGAACAACATTTCCTTTTTTAGCTTCGAATATTCAGACATTATCTGGCAGCCAAAAGACAAAGCCTCAGGTATTCAGGAAACACTGGCTTTATAGAATTTTAGACTCATCTCTCCAACGTCCAATTTAAGCAAAAAAGGCATAGGAAGAAAATAAGAACTCTGTGAAACAGAATATTTTGGTAATATAAAAACTGACATTCACCTAGTCTACCACTTCAGTAATAGATCTATAAAAAAAGAAAGATAAAAGAATGAAGCAGCTGGTATATAGGTACACTGGCATACTGCTAAGCACACAAGTTTGCTTTTGTTTCAGAGGGTCATTTTTTTCTCCTCTCTTTCATCCACTCCCATCAAATCTGAAAGCAAGCCAAGCCTGCATGGTATCGCTAATCATATTCAAATCACATCAGGTTGCCAACATCTGTCCTTAGACTTTTACCTCCTGTACATGTCCCTCTGAATTAAAATGGTAAATTATATTAATCAGCAGTGGCACCATGCAAGACAATTTCTTCATGTGACAAGAGCTAAGTAAACTGGAAAGCAGCTTGCAGAGCTGAACAAGCACGAAAGCTCTTTACTTTGTCAAGGTTTACTTCGTGCTCTCCATGTTACTATTTAGCAAATGCACATAGGGGGGATTTTAAAAAAAATATTTTTAAATACAGAAGTGCCTAGGTGATCAATACCATAAAAGCCTCCAAAATAACAAAAACAACAGCAAAGAACTTTAATTTGGGTCCCTCTCTACTCCAGATTCTTAACAGAAGCCTTGTGTTTTGCCAAGCACTTAGCCACATACACCCATGACTCTGACTCACTATTTTAGAGTACAAACATCATTACTTATTCTTCCTAGCATGTTCTTCGTACCATATCTTTTTTGGTTTAAGACATCTCTCATGATGACTTTGAAAACAGTTAAACTGACAAAGAAATACTGCAGTCTAGAAGAGCTCCACCTTTTATGTTAATGCCAAAAAAGAAAAAGGCACAAAAACATGACAGCTTTTCCTCCCCGAGAATTTCTTTAACCTTTTTTTCTGTACAGAACTGAAATATGTTATGGCAATGCAATATGTCCTAGGCATTGGTCAGAACAGATTGTTGATCTTTTCTATAAGCTATCATGACTCACTGGAGTCCAGGGATAAAAAAAGATGGTGACTTTTAAGCTCTTCCAGAATTTCTATTATTTATTTGCCTGTATGATGAAACTCATAAAAGATTCCTAGAGCAGACGCTTGAAGTTGGGCAATCAAGTCATAAATGGGCATTCAGCAAAAGGCTTTAGCAGACATGAGGATTTGCTGCTCCCCACTGAACAATCCTCTTTTGCAAATTTTGGCTCAAAGAGCTCTCCGTCATCTTGTCTAGCGTTCTACTGTGTATCTAGACATCTAAAAGGCAGAAAGAAAAAATGATTTTTCAAGAAAAACCTATGGTTCCATTCAGGAAGGAAAATCACACCAACTAAAAAGCCAAGGAACATCTCTTAAAATTTAATCACTGAATGCCTTGATTTAAGACAAAAGCAGAAGGAAAATCCATCACTATCCACAGGAGAAATGTTCTTGCAGCTAAGGTGCTACATTTTCCAAGATTCCTTTGTGATCCAATATATAGGAGTCTGCACTTCTTTCCTGTTTGATAGGAGATGAAGGGAGCTACATTATCCTTCTAATCTAAAAGGGCAGCCAAATTACAAAGACTATCTTGGGATTAGCTTTATTTATTTATTATTAGCTATTATATAGCCCAGCCCCTATTGCATTGCATATTCTTACTCTTTTACTCCTGCAAGACAGCGACCGCTGCAAGACAGTGACTGCTGCAAGTTTTACTGCATGATGTATGCATTAAGGAAAGGGAAAGAGGTAGAAACTTTCTGTACGTGTAGGGCCGCTTGCATTTCCCTCGAGGCATTCAAGCACACGCACCCCCCACACACCTCAGTTCCTACAGCAGTGCAAGTTTGAAGAGCCTGCTGCAGGTCACCTGTTCCAGCCCAGATCAAGCTGCTCCGGGCCTCAATCCCCAAGGATGGAGGCTCCTCTGCCTCTGTGGACACCTCTGCCAGTGTTCACTCATGCTCATGGTGAAAACTTTCTTCCTCACAGCAGGAATTTCCCTTTCCCAAGGTCATGCACGTTGCCTTTTGTGCTTTCACTGGGCATCTCTTCCAGCTCCAGCTCTCCAAACCCTTCCAGAAGATAACAGGAAGTAGTAATAAGGGTTCTCCTGCTTGTCCGAAGAAGTCTCCCTTAGACTACCCTTCTGCACAAACACAGGTCTCCCAGGCCCTTATATTAGTCACAGTTACAATAGTGGCCTTCTGATGGACTTGTCCCAGTCTGCCAGTGCCTTCCCTGCACCAGGGAGCCCAGCATTGGATTCAGTAATCCAGATGTGGTCTGTCAGACACAAAACAGGGAGAAGAATCACCCCGCTTGACCTGCAGGCTAAATGTTAGCTAACAGAGCAGAGTACGCAGCTCATTCTGCCTTGCCACAGGCACACACTGCTCGTTCACTTTGACTATTGGCTCCCCTCGTCCTTGGCAGTTTTGATTTCTAGCCACAGCCTGCAAGGCTGAATAGTCATGTTCCAGCTCAGATGCCAAACTTTGCTTTTCTTGCGTTGAACTCCGTGAGCTTCCTGTCTAGTTATTTTTTCCAGCCTGACAAGGTCCTCCGGAACAGCATCCCTCCTGTGCTCACATCAGCTGCTTCTCCTCGCTGCATCATCCTTGAACTTGCTGCAGGTGCACTGCAGTGTTGCAGGTGCGCTGCAAGGTCTCTAAGTCCCTCCCTCCCCTATTTATAGGGGCATTTGGGTTTTGTTCATTTATGGGGTGGAGGAAAGAGAAAACAGGAAGGTAGAAGAAAGAGTAAATTTAACAATAACGCTTTATCATTATTCATTGAAAATAAATTTGCAATTGAGTTCCATGGATGAAATACACTGTAACCTTGAACCTTAGCTAAAATCACTAGCAAATTCTCCAGGATATACATGACATAATAATACCTGTATTTGCTAAAATATGCCAAACAAGGAGGCAAAACAAACAAACAAACACCACTTTTTGTACATTTCTTCACTTCCAGAATATTTCTTTATGTCTAACTATCAATGATTAG
Organism: Crypturellus tataupa; assembly: GCA_034781795.1. NCBI lineage: Eukaryota > Metazoa > Chordata > Aves > Tinamiformes > Tinamidae > Crypturellus > Crypturellus tataupa. The sequence continues at coordinate 357,715 of JAWLRI010000241.1, forward strand.
AGTGACAGGAGTAATATGAGGCAATAGAGCCAGAGCCAAAACAAGCGATTGCAGATGATCAAGACCATATGAAAGGGAAACATAACATATCTTAATCCTTAAGAAGAAAGCTTACCACAATGCTGTGTCTTCCTCCTATTCAAGGGTGCTAGCAGCTTATGAAAATTTGCATTTGTGTTAGAGATGCTTTAGCTAAGAAAACACAAAGCCATCCATGACAAAACAAGGTAATACTGCAATGAAACAGTAAGTATGGAAGGAGTTACTAAATTATCTCCTTAATGATGGATTTAACATACTAAAATTTCATGGCAAAGGAAAATAGCCTGATGGTAAACTAGTTGAATCATTTTCAGAAACTTCAGTTCAAATTCAATGACTCTACAATGATCTTTTCGCCTCAACTCACTCCTTAATTCTCCATGTAGACTTCTGCACAGGTATTAGCATATTAGAAGGTGACAATCATTAATTACCTGTGGCTATGCAGGTATTTTAAAGCAGGGAATGCAAACATGCAGTTCTGGATGGTACCCATGGTATTTATACATAGCTACATAAGAAAAAAAAAAGTGACCCAGAAATCAAAATAAAATTAGACTTTGTTCTAATACGGGATGGAGGAAACTGTTTCCCCATTACAGAGCAAACAAATATCATCAAGGAGCTGACACAAAGCGGGAAAGGAAAAAAAACAGGAAAACTTGCCAGCTGGGGAAGGGAGTCAGCAACTGCCAGGGATCACTCTGGGGTCGCAGCGCTTGCGTGTGCCAAGTTCGGAGCGGGAGCTGTTCTAAAAGCGTACTAGAAAGAGGCCACCAGGGAGCTATGTACTGACCTTGTAGGGAAAGTTCCATGGAGAAGACTGAATTTCCAGGATACTGGGAATTCGGTTAAGAGTCATCTTGAGATTTCCCAGGTTCAACATCAAAACAGCTATTCCAAAAATTCAAACAATCCTGCTTTTTTTGCTCACATCCCTATCCACAGGGTTGCCAGTCCCCCACAGGTCCATCTAAATTCACTTCTGCACATTCTGCTCCAAAGGAAATGACTTCTGGGCTGAGAATGTAGCTATAACTGTATCAGCACCAATCTTCTTACTGAGAAATGCATGGTGCTACTGGGAAGGGGGTGGGTAGTAATTTTCCCCGCTGCATTTTAACCTTATTCATTGCCATTTCCTTTTCAGTAAAGAGATAGCAGGGGCTGATTCTTCAGACAGATGCTATAATTAGCATGTTAAGACATTTCATAACATTTGAGAAGTGACAAAGCCTTCCATTAGTGATAGGAGTTCAAGGCTCACTGCCATTCATGCCTGGAAATTTTGGGGGAAACTTTGGTGATGAGCACACTACCGCGTACGTTTAGGGCTTAAAAGGGTGGGGAGGAAGAATCTGATTCCACACTGACAGTAATAAGGCGCCAGGAAGACCATACAGCTACCATGAGTTATTATTATAAAAGCTTAAATATCTATGTAACGTGTTACAACAAGTCGAAGATGCTTAGAATTACATGACCTCAGTTAAAATAAAAAGGGAGGAGAATTCTATTGCTACCCAATATTTCATTCTTCTAAAGGATTCCTCTTGGCCACTACCACAACCAAAGCAATTAAACCACAGCTTTTGGATTTCACCACCTTTTAGGACTGATAAGCACAGTTGCTGCTTCCAGCAGTGGTGAGACAGAACCTATGGTGCACGTTTCCTGATGAAAAAACAGCCACTTATTGCTGGGCTTACAGAGCAAACTGGCCCGCAGAAGAGGAACTTCAGAATCCTTCTCAAGTCTCAAAAATCACATTGAGGGATGTGGTACCTTTAGTATGAGGGGTAAAAATATAAGACTGTGAACAGAAGACCCAAGAGGTTTGTCCCCAGGGTTTTGAGGAGTGCGGAGTCACTGCACTGGATTCAACATACACGCTGCACAAGTCAGTGCAAAACTGTTCTCTTAACAAAAGAGAAGTTTCTAAGTGCGTTCCTGCCCTCGGGTATACATAGCTATACCACAACAATGATATTTAAAGATCGAGTCTCAAAGAAAGTTTCGTCAAGTTGAACGGTATCTAGTAAATAAATAAAATAATCAGCATCTTACAAGATATTATTTGAAGACAAAAATATGTATCTAGAATACAACTAAGAAAAAAAGTTTCAAAAATAAACCTAACCGCACACAGTATTATCGGCTCACCAGTTTCACTTTGACTAATACATAAAGTATGACAGAGGAACTTTTTTTTTTTTTGTTTTTCTCTAGACACAAGTTAAGCTTAATAAAGAATCAAGCTGTTCTCTTAGATACAGAGATGGTCACGGGGACTACATAAAGATTGTGTTTCATCAGAAACATTCTGCATTCCACATATAGTGGCATACTCCTGCTGCACAAACCTCACTATTACAGTGCAGGCTGATGGAAAAGAAAAGAGAGACAGATAAGCTATTTCAAGGCAAACAGAATCCTAAAAGCAAGGAATAAAATTCACAGGAGGCTCATATAATACGGGAATGGGTAAAAGAAGAGAGGGCTGGGACTTTGCAAACAGCGTCAGACAACTCAAGTTGTAAACTTGTAATACCATGAGGACGCCAGGAGACAACAGTAGCCTACATGAGCTAGTGCCCTGCACAAAGCAATGCCTGGCCAGCCCTCAACCAGCTCCTTAACGAAATCAAAAGAAAAATATTTGGAAGATCTGAAAGGCATTCAACAAGGCATAACTATCACATTCTGCTTTTACTCAACTCAGAGTTGATTCAAGAATTTTGATTTCTCATGCCCTTTCGTACTGAGGAGTTGGTAATATTTTAGGCTTAATACACTGATTGTGAAAGGATACAACCTTTTGGAAAAGGATGTATAGTTTACCAGGCCTAGCTTTATGCAGGTGATTCAGCTGCAAAGGAGAATAATCCATTTGCGGTAACAAATTCTGCAATCACTTGGGGGAAACTTGGTGAAAGCTGAGGGGGATATGGCAACTGAAAAGGCTTTGTGCTATAAGCATGTCTAGAAACAAAACTCTTCTGTACTTCATATTATCAAACAAACCCAGTCTGTTTTTCATTGTGCACAAACTTTCTGGAAATAAAACAAATTTTAAGTAAGTTCTACATGATGGTTATTTGAGCTCCGGTAGCAGGGGGCAAATGCATCTAGCTGATGGATTTAGTGAAAACAGGGTAGACGTTCACATCCATACCAAACTTCAAAGGAGAAAACTTGTTGTATAAAGAACAGCCAATTCAAAACAAAAGAAAAACTCTTTCACAAATATCTCCTTTCTTCCTTGACTTTTGCAATGTTTTCTCTTCCTATTACTCTCCTGCAAAGGTATTTCCCCACGTTTTATTCTGGCATGCTGTCCACCTCCTTTCCCGTTTTGTTTACCTTATCACCTCTCACAACCTTTTCTTTCAAACCAGTCGACCTCAATAATCCTTACTATGGGTCTGTATGACTCAGTGCCATACTAACCTGTGCACATGGACACACACCCACTGTATTAACTTGCACTGTATGACGGCTCACATCCCCTCTGCTCTACAACCAGCAGCTCAACAGAGGAAACAGTGACAGAAAGGCAGGGCGGAAAGCAGCACTTCAGCCTCTCAGCACCACCCCCTTGGAGTGCAGCATCCATAAATTAACAGCTTCTTAAAACCTTCTATCTGCCTTTGCAAAGAACTTCCTTTTTTCCTCTTCCCTCTCCCTTTCCTCCTTAAGGCATATTATGGCTGCAAATTACAGTTGACAACTGTGGTGTTTACATTACTGACCTTGGGGTCATATCACCGTAACAGCAAAACTGAACCTTTCTGGGTTCTTTCTCAAAAACTAACACGTCCATAATGGATCCTTCTTACTAGGATTTGTGAAATTCCCATTCAACAAAACTTAGGAAAGAAGGGAGGAAAGGACTGGCACAAATTGCAGTTTTCTGAACACAGGTTGTTTTGTTTGTCCTGACACATGAGAAGCAGATTAGGAAGACGGGAAGCTTTTTTGGGTGACAGACAACGATCTAGAAACGATGATAAATATATCAATTAGCTATGCTTTGTTTTTTGGATTTTAAAATGGCAAAATTGAACTCTCTCTCTTCTCCCTGTGCCTGGATTTCATAAATTTATATAACTGGAATTCACAATATAATTTTACTATATTTGCTTCTAAGCAAACATTTTCCTTTGAAAAAATTGCATAGATATTTCCTAATCAGAACATCAATTCTCTCTGCTGTGTTCCCAGAACACCTACAAGAACACAAACACCTTATTCGAAGTATCATTTTCTTCCCTCCTTATTTCAAAGCTTTTCAGTCTCTTCTATGGAGGGAGCTTTTGCGGTACCATCAATGCAGCACAGAGGAAACATCTAAATTTAAACAAGGCCTTTCATCTGTCAGACACAGCACAAACCGATCCAGTAAAGCTCCTTCTTCAGGCATACAAGACTTGTGCTTTGACATTAAGCTGTTTCAAGAAAGGCCTCAGCTTCATTCCAAGTTACATACGGCCAGCAGTTTTACCAGAGGAGAATTTGAAGAGGAAACAATAGGAAACTGAAGGGCAACACGCAGTTTAGATATGGAGTCTCTCAGTGGTAGAGTCAAAACCTTGAGTTCCTGCCCTCTCTTCTTTCCCCGATGCTATCGGTGTAGAAGATATTACCTCTGCTGTGACCAAGTCCAGCTCAATTCACAAATCTGTGTTTATAAACGTGGAAAAGTTGCTAGCGATTGCCTCCACCTTAAAGTCCAGGTCATGCTGCAAGGACTGCAAGCTCTGAGACACAAGCCAGCTACAAAGAAAGCAAGTATTCTAAATATCTACAGCTTTTCTAAAGAGAAGTACAGCTATGCAGGCCAGTGGAAGTTTGCAATTGACATCTTCAGGAACCAGGAACGCCGTAAGCCCAGGAGTCAGAGGCAAGGAACATTTTCCTTCTCACGGAGCCGCTTTGGGAATAGCACAGCACGTGACGAGCTTGCTCAGCAGGCGTGCAGGCTGCTCCGAGGGCTGCTCAGAACAACCTTCAGTATTTCCAAGGCATGCTAATAAGTGCAACAAGCACGATAAACTGAAGCAGCAGAATTAGCTTTTTGAACTAGTTTTTCTAGCTCGTGGCAGAGCACTTACCTTGAATAAAACTGATTAAAATGAGCTATTAGTGTTTCACAGAGGAATTCCCAAAAGCTATCTATTTCATCACCTTGCTCCAAAAGAGAAAGTAATAGCTTTGCTCTTAGGAAACAAAGGAAGAACTATTTTTCTCTTGTACTTTCTCTCATAATTGTAAGATTAAATAGGTTACTGAAGACCTTAATGACATGTTCCTCATGATTTAGAAGAGTTTTAACAGAAACACTATGCAAAGACCCATTTTCTAAACTCTTCACCTGCTTTGATCCTGGCAAACTTGCTCTGACAAGTGCAGTAATGAAGAGGTTGCTTCCATCATCTGTCTATTCTGATCACCTGTTAACAACTGGCATCTTAGGAGAAAGCCCACTGGAACTGCACAAATCAAGATGTGGACACGAGGCAAATTAAAGTGCAATAACATGCCCCCTACTACAGGAACATCCCATACATTTAATGGAATTACGGGACCTTCCAGAAGCAGAGAGGGTGTTTAAATCAGAGAGGAATCTGAAGTTTGTCCAACAAAGGCCTCACGTCATTCAGCATTAAGCAGTAGCAAGAGGTTCACAAACTGTGTCCCTCTTTAGCATTATAAGGCATAAATATAAGGCATACAAGGTATAGCCTGAGAGGGGATCTGACCAATATGGATAAGTACCTGAGGATGTAAAGAGGATGGGGCCAAACTCTTCTCGGTGGTGGTCAGCAACAGGACAAGGGGTAATGGGTACAAATTGAAATACAGGAAGTTCCATCTCCATGGGACAAAGAACTTCTTGATTGTGAGGGTGACAGAGCCTTGGAACAGGCTGCCCAGAGAGGCTGTGGAGTCTCCTCCTTTGGAGATCTTCCAAACCCGCCTGGATGCCACCCTGTGCCACATGCTCTAGGTGTCCCTGGTTGAGCAGCCTAGAGGCCCCTTCCAACCTCAACCATTTTGTGATTCTGTGATAAAACCCTGTACTAGATGGACCTATTGCACAAGGAACAACACTACCTCAAAAAAGAAGGTAAAAATTATTCTTAAAAAGGCAGCCATTGGAGCTTGTAGAGAATCCTCAGAACAGTGCCCACGGAATAACACTCGGACAAAGCCCCTGCAGGCCCAGAAATCTTCCATTTTTCCTGAACTACTGACAGCTCTCTTGGCAAACAGATTATCTCTTCCCAAAGGAAAGGTGCCAACGCTTTGTGGCCAAGTCGTGCAAGCGGACACAAGCGGCTGGAGCGGGTCAGCGAGAGCACCACAGGAAGGCCGGAATTGCTTGCTCCCGTTACAGACACACCATGAGCACCAGCTTTGCTAACAAGTATTGACTCCCCGCGCTAATCACTGCCTGCAAGACCTCACAGTTTTACTGCCCCGTCAAACTCAACACTCTGTAGGTGCCACTTGCCTGGGTTAGATTTTGCTCTTACTGACAATTTAATACTCCAAAAAGGTGCAGGTAAACTTTTCTTCTAGAAGGTACATATTTGTCATAGTTCCCAAAATGGCCAAAGGACTATATAAGACATGCAAGAATGTAGTTGCTGATACCCATTAAATGACTTTCCCAGAATCTGTTGGTTTGCATGCCTAAAGTTAGAAAATACAAATCTAGTATTTAGACTTTCAAATTAGCAAACAGGTTCTGAGAAGAGTGTGCATAAACTCAGTGCTTTGGAAAACCAGACTATTTAGCTATTAAAGCTGTGCAGAAAAACCTGTCCATAGAAGCGAACATTTTCAGTCTTGCTCTCACAACTCTAATTAATCACACTGAGTAATACTTTTGCTCTCCTTATGCATGATTTAGAAACAGCCACTCAATCCTAATTAACTACAGGTGGGAGTTTAATGGCTTCAATTCTGAATAGCATTGCTGGCTGACAGAACCCAGTTTAAAGTACTTTTTTCCTGTTTCTCACCATTGATGTCCCCAGGTGGACAATCCTTGGCTTAATTTTCACTTAATTTTTTACCACATTAATTATCTGTCTTAAAAAGAAAGCTTTACAGAAAATTGTAATCCTCTATTCCCTCATTATTCTGAAGCATTTTGTCTAGCTGAAGTAATTTAATAACTTACCAGGAAAGACATCTAAAGCATTTGCTAAGAAATGTATGGATGCATTTCTTCTGCTTAAAGCCAAAATATATTCATTTCTTAAACAAGTTCACTTCCTGTTCAAATCCTCAATATCGACACCCAAGAAGGCCGTGCAGTTCTGAGGGGCTAGCTGTCTTTCACTTCCTTTTGAGACTTTTAAGACAAACCAAAAAAAAAAAAAGGAGAAAAGAGAAAAGAGGGAGTGCTGTTGTTCAGCAGAATACCACAGTTATAAAAAGCCAGCATATTTTTAAAACAACTGACCAAATGCATTTGCACAAAAGCCAAGTAAAATGGAGGTCTCTTTTCTACTTTGTTTTATCTTCCAGAGTAAAGTGGCCATCTAATTTTAAAGAACACGTTTAGGGAATAATGATTTATCAAGCTGCAGTTATCAGTTAAGCTGATGGACAGTGATCTAGTCTCCCAGTTCTCTGATTAATTTGCTCCTGTTCAGGGACAAGTAGCAGGGACTGCAAGATTTAAGACAAGATCAGATCACTTCCCCGGCATCCCCGCTGCTGCACACTGCTTGTTTAACTGCAAACTGCTCAATCACCTTGCAGTTAATATTAAGGGAATATTCCATAATATTAAGTGAATACTAAAAGTCTGCCTAGATGCATGGAAAACACATCATTGCAGCTACAAGAAGAACACGATGTTAGACTGCACTTCATTCCTTACAGAATAATGTGGCTGCCTACTAAGCACTGCCTATTAATTCTAAAGGAAAGCCTGACTCAACATCAGGAGCAACAGTGGATTTTTGTCACCCCATGCCATTTTATCTCTTAAAGACATTTTCTGAATGGCAACACCCCTGCAAGTATATAAAATCAGTACTGATGAGTGAAAAGCCAAGCAGCATGCTAGGCTGCCAGCAAACCTTTTAAAACAAGGTATTGACACCATATACAAGTTTGGTGTAAATACTCTCTAGCTTACCCAAATCGTGTGGCTTGAGGGAGACATCATTCCTGTAGGAGACCCATAATAAACGACATCACGGCTTCAAACAGGAGCTTCTGCTCAGTTTCATGGACGGTGGAGGAAGCCCTTCTGGTGGAGCCCTACACGAGCACCACCTTGTATTTATGTTACACGTTTTTGCTGCTTTTCAAGGACACCTTGGCCAAAACAGCACCCAAGTGTCCTGAACTCCAGCAGCAGCCCCAGCACAGGAACTAGTCGGTAACTCTGGTTTTCTCTAACCTGCATTCGGTGATGTAAAAACAACCTGCAGATGCAGTTAGAGACGTCATCCGAATTTAGCAACAACACGTAGTTACAGCACCTATTTGCCCAATTAAACAGATGCCTCAATTAAATGCAACTCACTAACATATTCCTCTTTTTTGTTGTTCTGTTTCTTGAGAGTAGTGAAAGGGTTAGCTTTATCTTTCAGCAAGCAGACTCTGCCTCTGATGCTTTCATATATCATTTACTTGAAGACAACCCTGAATGTAAACAATACCCTTCATATATACATAAATGAATAAATGGGTCAGAGTATTTTATATAAAAAAGAAATATTTGCAAAACCTTTGAAGGCTGATAACTTGCTTCTGAGATGAAAAATACACACTCAAATAAGCACGTTCAAAATGGAAATGACCCTATTTTTGAAGACTAAGTTCTAAGGAGTCTCAGTCTTTTCAAAATTGTATTATTTGCTGTACAGAGCTGCTTCAAAACCTATTCAAGGATTAGAAGTTGCATTATTAATACAAGTTTTGAGTATTTAAAGCACATCTAATATCTGTTCAAAATCCTAAATGTGTGTAATACGCTGGACTTTTTTCTTTAGTTCTTTTCTACTGCCATGGAAGCAGAAAGCAAAACTAAGTTATGGAAAAGTTTTACTCTTCTGGCATCTGCACCTGCAATGCACACATGAAAAGGACAGTACAGTGATGCTGAACTTCAAAAGGTGAAGGATCTTTTACAAGCATGTCATTAGCTTTAGCCTGTTCTACAGAAAATTAATTTTCAATTTTATTTTTTGTTGCTATGCCATCCCTTGAAATAAGGACAGAAAATTACCTGCTAAGCAACCACTGAGTATAACCATTTTATGATACTACTACAATCTTTAATAAAAATGCAGTTTGAACAGATTCCTCTAGAAATGGAGATCTTTTGAAGGCAAAGAAAAAGAAATAATAAAATAAAAGAGAAAAAAGCCTTTAGGAAACAGATCTATGTTCCACCTTGTTCACACTCCTTTCACCTTGAACAGAAGAAACACCAGGTATGATTAGATATAAACATACAGCAAATTACGTAGAAATCCCCTTGCCTTTCATATCGCACGGCTCATCTCCTCAACACAATCATGTCTGTCATTACCAGGCACACAATATTTGCAAGTGAGTCACAGTTAAACCAAACCGCAGAGAAACTAGACCTGATTTACTCATCGTGGAAGCCTATTCAAAAGCTTCAGAGTTCAAAAACAGTTTAATGTATGAACACCGGTCTTGGACATGGTTCTTGTCTACGCCAGGAAAGTTTCTGATTTGTTAAAACCGCACTTAGTAAAGAACGTGGCTGAAAAAAAGAGGCTACGGGAGAGGTTGCAAAACAGTCTCCTTGGATAACAGGCGGGTGGGATGAGCACAGCGCTCGGGGACACCCCGTGCAACGCGTTACCGCCGCTCCCCACGCTCTCTGCAGCGACCGGTGCTCTCACCAGCGCCCTTGGCCATCGGGCATGAAGGCTCCTCGCCTCCGAGGAGCTCCGCTGGCTTTTACAGCACCCCCCTACAACTCGCTAAACCAAAAGCTAGTGGCACTGGTTGCCAAAACGCAGCCTGTAGCCCAGGAACACCCCGGCCGCTAAGAAGCGACACCCCGAAGCCGACCCCGCGGCCGCAGCGGAGCCGGCCGCAAATGCAGCAGTAGCCCCTAGCGGCCGCGCTCGGCGGAGCCCTCCCAGCAGAGCCGGGGTGAGGGACTTCCTAAGGTCACCTTCCTGTTTTCTGCGTGGATGTCACGGGGCAAACACCAAAGAGAGATAGGGGAGGGAGGGCAAAAAAAAAAAAAAAAGTTACAGCCTCTGCATTTCAGGAAGGAAACACTTTTTTATAGAATTTAGTGATGAATTCAAGAAGCTGCTGTGAGGGAAATAAAGCTGCTTAAAACTCATATATGAAGTGGAGGAAACTATTTTATCAGCTCTGCCTGCCTGTTCTAACAGTGCAGGCTCCCTACCCAAGCCCATGCACTGCATCCAAGTTAAACACATTTCAAAATATGCTCTCATAATATTGGACCTCGTGCAATGATATACTGGTGTTTAGTGAGAAAGAACAACATGGAGCTGCTTGTATTTTAACTCTCCACAGATATTACACGCTAATAAGAATTTTTCAAATTTTTAGCATGGCTATATAGAGTTTTATGCATTACCAAAATAGTTAAAAGTTCTGAAAGAATAGTTTTTGTTTTTATAAACACTTAAATTGGACTAAATAGAACAAGGACTTGCCTGTCTGCTGTTAAGCATCAGGGAAGTGAATCTGCAAGGACACACATACAGTATCCAAAGTCCATTAATCTGGAAACAAACATTATGCATCTTTTCTGAAAATTATTTTGTCTTTGCATTCCTAAGTGTCCCTGATAAGACTTAGCTAGGAACAGGATAAGAGAGGAAAAAAAATCACTTTCCAAGTTAGTCAGGAGAAAGCAGAAGCTTTACTCTTCATATGGTACTTTTTGCTAGGGAAAACCACATGGAGAGACTAGCTAAAGAATAAGCAATATAATCTAAGGTAACATCAAGAAAATTTCTCACTGACTTGATGTTCTCTACAGATCTACAACTGCTTTCTTTTGCATGACGATCACTGTATCAGGAACAATACCGGGAGCTGGTAGTAGTTTGCTGCTGAAGTAAATGCTTAGGAGTGATTTCTCTGATCATTTCCTATTGCGCACAGACGGTTTTGGATCTCATCCTGCTGCATAACATCCAAAGTAGTAGGCAATCGCTGTGCAGAGAGCATCATTACTCATTCCATTTGTTGGGGGCAGAAAGAGCTGGCTCTCCTTCTACACAGTGCCAAGGAGAGGGCAGAAGGAAGGGACAGAAAGCCAGTTTAGGGGCACAAGGCTTCAGCGCAACATGAGCTGCTGCCTCGCGTGCTGCTTCCTCAGGACCTGCAGATGCAGCAGCTCAGGACAGCTAAAGAAAGCCAGCCAAGGGCTGTGTATGGCATGACTCTGGTAAAAGCACTGTTAAAATTATCATTTGAAAATGGAAAAGTGTCAGCTTTGGACAACATTAAAGGCTTCAAAAATATTCCTGGTTTTGATTTCTTTAGTAATAATAAATGCAAGCCTCTCTGCTGATTTAGGACAAAGATTTTTAATAAGGTGTGTGGAAAAAAAAAAAAAAAAAAAAAAAAGCACACCCTTTCTTAAGCCTGTGTCTCGTTTGTGTATTCCAACGCAACACCATACTTACACTTCCAAGCATGACAGACACCTGTCTGCTGTTTCCCCTCC
>JAWLRI010000241.1:380092-475151 GCA_034781795.1 Crypturellus tataupa
CCATCCCCCCCTGCCCGCGCCGCGCCCGCCCCTGCCGCCTGTCAACGGCGGCCTCGCCGCTGCCCTCCCTCGGCCCTTCCTCCTCCTCCTCCTCTCAGCAGGCAGCTCCTCCTCTCGCAGCCCGGCTCCCGGCCCTCCCTCCGCTGCCCTTCCCCGTTTGCCTCCCCGCACGCCTTCATTCTCCTCCCTTCCTTCACATCCCCTCATCCCTTCGCCCCTTACCTCAGTCTCCCCTTTCCCCTTGGCTCCGCACTCAGCTCCGCTTCCCCTCCCGCTCCCTCTGCCGCCAGCAGCCGTGGCAGAGCACCAAGGGCTTTCTCCCCTTCACCCTCTCCCCCCAGCCCCGTTCTTCCCCCTTTTCCCTTCATTTCCCCTCGGCAGCTCTTGTCTCCTAACCCCTCACCCCCTCCCATAGCTGCCCTGAGGCACAAGTCCCTTATGGTGCCACGTTGGCCAGGAGCATCCGTGAGGATGCAGGAGAGCGGGTCCATCTCCACCTCAGCCTGGTGCTGGTCTCAGAGGGGCCACGGGCTGCTCCGCTTGTAATAAACACCCTCCACAAGGACCTTGTAGCCAGCTTGGGGCCCATGGTGGCCCATTAACCCTACGGAAATTCCGCCCACCTCCGAGGAGAGCATCTTTCATAACCCCGGGGACGGGGCTTCAGTGTTTAGCCCATGCTGAGCACCTCGAAGCAGCTGCACATGGTCTCTCCAACATCACCAAATTGCATTTCACACACTCGGCTCTTCCAACACCTCTCCCAGCTGTATTTGGAGGAAATGAGGCAATTCCAATCCTTCTGCCCCCAAAACACATGTGTCAGCTTCCCCCACTGGGGCAGATGGTGGGGATCCTCGTTTGCTGGCATACAGAAATTACCTGTGCTTGATTAGCTCAAGGTGCCAGGTCAAATCTGAGACAATCCTGCAAAATCTACAGGAAGAGCTATTTTTGCAGAGTCCCAGATCCTCTCACTCGTGCAGCCGAGCACCTAGGACTTTGTGCCTGGGATTTCACTCATTTGCTGAGGCTGTGCTGCACAGATGAACGATGACAACTTGTAGCTAGGAACAGAATACTGTTCACATAAAAAAAATATATTTCTGTTAGGATTTCCCCATTTCTATATTAAAAATACTCAGGAAAAAAAGACCTGGGAGCAGCACAGACATGGCTTTCTCCCAACACGCTGTGACTGCTTCATTAACTCTGCTGAGTTACAAATGCTGCCTTAAAAGAGACTCCTTGAGGCTGCTCTACAGCTCCATTAAGGCAGGATATTTTCAGGGTAGTCCCTGAATTGGGGGGGGATACACGGGTAAGGACAGAGAGGTCCAGGAGGAGACCAGAACAATCACCCTGGATCCTCCTGCTCTTGCGTAAACATCTATTGCATTTTCTGTAGGCACCGATACAGAGCAGCGCCAGCAAATATAGATCTAGGGAGTTTCAGTACGCAGCAGGCAAAAAAAGAAATAATTCTCAACCTGCCTTCACATGGGTTACTTTGTGCCTTAGAGTCGCTCCCAGATCCCAGGGTGAACAAGGACAAATACACGCACCAAATTCCACAGGAGCAAACAAGAGCAAATCCACTTTCACTAATCCTTATTGCATTGGACTGAGGAACAAAATCCCAAGCCTTTTCCCGAACCTGCCTGTATATAACAGACACAGCTCCTCCAATTCCTCCTCCAGACCCTACAGATCCTCCCTCCCCTCAGCTCTAGGTTCCTTCCATCCTTCTGAAAAAGAATAAATAAATATAAATAAAAATAAAGTAAATAAAGCAATGACAAGAAAACAAAGTCTTGTGATGAAACCTAAGAGAAAAGCTTGTGTCAAAAGCAGTGATTTCTTATTACGGTGCAAATGTAGAGGCCAAGGAACAGCTCCAGAATAGGCAACACTAAAGTGATGCTGTGGGGTGGTTTATATGGGGCTCCCCTTTCACATGCACCCCTAGAGACCCCTAGGTTGGAAAAAGCTCCATTTGAGGAGCAACGCACCCAAGGAGGCCAAGGCAGGGAAGCAACAGCCTCCCTGCCGGAGGCTCCCCAGAGGAGGAGGCTGCTGGTTGCCCAGAGTCACCAAGGGGGCCACCCCCTGCACCCCAAAAGGCGCCTGTACCAGCCCCCTGCCCAGCTGCCTTCCCCGGGGGGAGGCACAATGGATGGTAACGGGGACGGGCTGCCAAGCAGCCCCGCTTCTCCCCCAGCACCAAAACCAGCGGCAGCAGCAGCAGCCGGGGAGCCGGCAGCCCCTGCCCGCCCCGCTGGCAGCGGCGGGGCTGGGCGGAGAGGAGCAGGAGGCCTCGCCTCCGCCTTCCCTCTCGCCCGCTTCCCTTGCAGCATTTCCATGCTAGAGGTCCCCACCGAGCTGCGGAGAGCGGCGCTGCCCGCGGGGACGGGGCGGGGAGCGGCCGGCGCCGCGGCCCCTGCCCCCGTCCTGCTCCCTGCCCCGTTCCCTGGAAGGGGGCCCCTTCCCCGGGCTTTTGCCTGCCCGTGCCAAAGGAGCCGGGTGTAACTGGGTGCGAGGAAGTCTTTGCGAGTCGCTAGCGCTTGGAAGTGCTCGCTTGGAAGTACGCACGAGTTAACTGAGGGGGGCAGCCACATGGCTGTGCTGCTGCGGTAGCTGGCTGCAGGGCGATTTGCACTGCAGCAGCCTCGGAGAGCACCCGTTTACCTGGTGTTTAGGGACAGGATGTCTGCGCCTTGGCCACTGTGAGGGAGGACGAGAGCTTTTGAATGTATGGGGAAGCCTAAGCGGCAAAGCACTTGTGAGGAGCTGCTGCGACACTGCTGATTTTTCCCCAGGCCAGGAAACGACAGGTTTTAGAGTTTCTAAGAGCTGGTGTTCTCCTCTGTACGTAGCTTCCTCATTTGCCATCTGCAAAGCTTGAACTGTTTGGTGATAGGAGGGGGAGTGCAGCCAGAGTACGCTCCGGGATGGCCTCCCTTTGGCGATGGGTCAGCGCAGCAACCCTTAGTGAGGGACACACTGCTGGAGTGGGACAGACCTGGGGAACTGTCACTCCGCACTGCTCTTAGATCCTGCCAGAGAGAGAACTGGGCGAGAGCAACCTTCAGTGTGACCTGTGCCAACCGACGTGAGCCGTTCTTACGTGCTCACGTCTTCAGTAGTAGGAGCTTATGAATTGATCGAGCTGCTGATTCTGCAGCTCTCTGCAACTTCCATCAGTGCACGCAGAGTTCTGCACGGGCTTTGGCCAGAGCCGCACACTGACTCACAGGTGGGGCATCCCCAAACGTCCATCAGGTGGTAATTCAGCTATGGCGAGAGGCCCCTGCTGTGTCTTCTCGAGCTGGCTTCCTTGGCACACGTGGGTCCGCAGGGTATCGCCATTCCTCCTGATGCCAAGGCACTGCCCGCACGGTGCCCAGGTGGAGAGGCCCGTGGTGCTGCAAGGCCACAGCAAGGCACGTGCAGCAGCAAGGCCTCAAGGCGAGGGGCAACAGAGCGGCTCCCCGGCTATCAGGAGCTCCATGGCCAGCTGTGTGGGAGCTGATGAGGAGCCAGCTCAGTTATGGCTCAAGGATCTGTAGGGTCTTCTGCCACCACGTGTCAGGGATCTCGTTCTTTCGGTCTCTGTGATATTGTTCTTTTCCAGGAGAAGGTCAGTGTCTCACATACCCCTCTTTCATTTCATTTGATGTCTCATTAAAAATGAAGTGTTCCAATCACATCCTTGATTTCGTGTTATTTCAATCAGTATAAGTTACTTCTGCAAGCTAAAAAAAAAGGCTGTGACTCAGAGATAAAACACATATATTTATTTCCCAACTGCAGTTAGCTGACCGATCTGACTTGGGCCTAGGAAGATGAATACTTAGGTTATGAAGAGCACGAATACCTGCTGACTTTATTGCAGCAGGACAGTCACATGTCCTTGTAACATCAGCTGCAAACAGTTAACGGGTGTGTTTGAAGGTTAGGTCGTGGAGCAGGTACAATCATTAACCTGCTCAGATAAAAATCTTCCAGATCACTGGTGCATGTTTAAATCTTCATCTGAACCGGTTCTGGCTCTTGTTTAAAGACCCGATGGCACTAAATTATCTTAAATATTACTGATTTAAATGCAGAAAGAGCAAGATAGGCAGGGAATGTTTTATTAATTCTCAAAGTACTTTACCAAGGAGACAAGTATTAGTCTCATTTGACAGAGAAGGAAAATGAGGTATTAAAGAGAGGAGTGATTCACTCTAAGTTTGCTCAAGATGCCTGTGGCAGAGCCAGCGATAGAATACAAAATGTTAAACTTAATAAAAGTAAGCTTGAAAATAGAGGGCCTTTCTCTGTCTCTTTTATACAATTACAGAGATCAAACCAAATAGAAAGCTTATTTGCTCAACCACAAATCTTCAGCTAGGCCTATTTATCACTTATTTTTAAACTTTTTACTTGCTTCTTTAAACTTGGAGTTCTGTTCCTGGAGATAAAATAGGGAAGCAAGGACAGTACACACATCCCACAGATTCTATCCAAGCGAAAGGGCTATGCACTACGTTAATGTTATTTGCTATAATACCGTGATTTTCAGTGAGCAATAATGTATTACAATGCGATTCTGAAAAATAGATGTCACCCTAGAGAAGGGATTTGTGACGACTGTGCTGTGGCATCGGGAGACTGGCGCAGAAAAGCTTATTTCCTTGAGAGAAATCCTTTTGAAGCACGTTGATGTATTTAAAGCAGTGAGGTGACACTCCGTAGCACAAGCAAGTCGGGGAGTCGATGAATTTACGGAAATGCCATTGTGTTTGCACACTTACTTCAGCGCAGGGCGGGCCTCTCAGCATAGCTGTCTGTCCCGCTCCCTCTCAGCCGCTTTCAGGGCAGACCTGGGCCAGCTGCTCCAAGTGGCTCCGACCTGTCCGGCCCGCCTCAGCGCGGGAGCCACCAGCCTGCCCGCCGGCAGCGCCTTCCACATGGTGCCACAACGAGCCCATGTCCAGGTGTGGGCACTAGCTCGAAGACTCCTTGGGGGTGGTAGGAAAGGCAGCAGTGGAGCCTCCCTTTGATTAGACCTGTCTGTGTGCTGGGGGAGCAACGGGAACCCCACGGGGCAAGCTGAGGTGCGGAGGAAAGTCAAGGAACCAGCGGATTACGGTCCCGACAAGAAACTGAAATCCCATCTCAAGCAAGTAACAGGCTGGAAGCCGCACATCTCATCTCATGCTGTTGGATCCCCAAAGCGTTCAGGGAACAAGACTTCATCATCAATCTTTGTTTACTCCGTTACTTGGAAGAAAACAAGTGTTTCACTTTGTGTGTAAAACAGATCGTTCACCCCACAAACGTCTTTGTATTAACCATCACTTCTCCTAATGGAAACAAATTTCAGAAGCCTTCAGCTTGACTAAGTGCTTGGGTAAGATCGTTTCTGTTGCTGCCTTTGGTCAAACTTCTTTATTTCTGCTAGGGCTTGACTTTACTTTCAGATTCAGTTCATGAACTCTAGCTTTGGCGTCCCGGAGCGCTATGCTGTGCTGCACTCCACAATAAATTTGGATGAAGCAACTTTTCGTATCTTTTTAGAGAATTAATCTACAGGACCCTGAGAAGGAAGATACATGAAATATGATGGTGCCCAGCACAAATGCAAGTATAATGTTTCAGAGATTCAGAGTAGCTTGTTTAGAGTTGATTTGGACAGTACCTTCATTGAGGCCCAACAGAAAAATGCCATTCTCTGTTGGATACAAAGCGTCACATAAAATCTAAAATAAAAATGCAATTTGCCATATGCAAAACCCATACATAACTACATAGCCAGCCAAGTCCTCCCTAAGCTGGGTACATCATACTTTTTGACTCTTCCGTGTCAAAAAGAATACCGTGTAACTCACACACTGCTTCCGCCAGCAGGGAAGTATAATGAGGAACAAGATGTGATATATCAAAAGAAAAAGTCGGATACTAATTAGAGGAGAATCTCTCTCATCTCAGGCACCCATGCACATTCCAGATGAAAAGTCTCTCCCGTGGCAGCCTCAGTACAATGCACAAAGCAACTGCAGTGTGTGTGCAACAGAGATACACAGAGCAAGCAAGCAAAGGCGAGAGAGAGATTTAACCTCAGTTAAGTCAGCAGGCAAACACACAATCCAGCATTCAAGGACGTTATAGGAATTTCAGCCTGAGGCTGCAGACTCAGGCCTCTTAGTCTGGGGAATGGTTACAGAGGTCACAGGGAGTCAAGACTCTTCATTCCTCACGCTTCTTCCCTGGGCTGCACCCATGGTTATGGCAGAACAGGTCACTTCCACCCAAAAAGGCACCCAGATTTGTGCTACTCACTCCCCACCACAAAGTGCACTGCACACATGATGCTGGGGATGGGCTTACCCCAAGGTGAGAAGGAGCCGCAGAGTCAGTAGCATGACTTCCAAGTGGAAAATCAAAGGAAAAAAAAAAAAAAACATGACAAGCATTCCACAGGGTAGTTGTTAGACAAATTCTAGATATTAGCTTATTTACTGCTGGACTATGAATAGATGGGTAGATGATAGTCATCTGAAGAAAATCCATGGCAGCTACCTGTAGCCCAAGCAGTAATGATTCTAACACAGATTTCCTATTTTGTCCTTCTTCACTGTATTTGTAAGACAGAATGCTGTCTTGGTTCAAGTTGTTCTTTTTACCATTTTAACCCATGTTTTCCAGGAGAAACAGTTCAGTCTGAACATTGCCCATCTCAAGTGACCCTATGTGCAGCCAGGAGGAGTATAAGGATGAGTGCTATTGAGAGGCTTGTTTTCAATGAAGGTGGATCCAAGCCTGTTCCCTGCTTGGATCCCCCCCGTTTTTGTGGGGCTGTTCAGCTGGTTGTCCTTCCAGAGCCGAGAGCTGCAGGACTCCTGCTGTGAGAGGTGACAACCATAAGGAAAGACAGGTTAAAAAACAGTGTTGAAGCTCCCCGTTTGGGACATATTAGTGGGCCTGATTCATAGGGAAGGAGCGATCGGCTTTTAAGGTGTGCTCCTCATCCAAAATCAATAGGCACTCTAGCATTTCACCAGCTCAAGTTAAATCCACTGTTGGAAAAAAGTGACTTACTGGGCAAAGCTGCTAGTCTCACAAGTTGCTTGAGGTCTCATGGGAAAACACACGCCAGCGAGCTCCTGAGAGCACCTTTTCGGGATCATTTGGGATGTGGGTAGGTGCTCTGTGAGGGGCAGCCAGCATCTGCCTTTTCTCAGAGGGGCCCATGTCCCCTCTGTGTGACAGGAAAGCTGGCCCCTGGGGAAAAGCTGACGGGAGCTGCTGGCTGCTCGGAGCTGTTACTGCAGTGGGGTGTAGGATACCTGGGAAGGGCCACAGCCTGCTCAGGTGCTGCGTGCCTCAAATATCAACTGTTCTCCCTTCGTGAATGCTTAGCAAACAGCAAAGCAAAATGTTGTGGTTCTCTCCTTAACGAATCACCAGTTAAAGTGCAACAGGATGATCAAGCAGCTTGTGAATAGCAAGGCAGAATTTTTAGCACCAGCTCTAGAACAGAATCTACCAGTCTCAATATTGCCGGTAACTCTATAAAGTCTGCCAACAGTTCTCCACGAACTTTGCTTCATTTCCTTACTGTAAAACCCAAGCTGTCAGGTATTTAGCGTTTCTTCTAATGAGACATATGGTACTTGCACAGGAGTTTTAGCACACTTATTAATAATTTATAATGACTTAAAGCAGAGAGACTTCAAAGCAGTTGCTGCATTTGCAGACTCCTGTAAGTGAACTTCGTCTGTTCTTGTTCTCATCCATTCTAGTCCATGCTCCACAGTCTCTCTTGGATATTTCTGATCCGAAATTTGATTATTTGAAGCAAAAGCTGTGAAAAGAAAACAAATGCTGTTCCTATTCCACTACACTCTCTTGCATCCTAAAACTCAAAAATAGAACTCTGTTCATATTTTTAATTTAAAAAAATGTATTTTTGGCTATGTCACCAATAGACCTTACCTCCATAAATCTAATATTGTCTACTTTTGAAAGTCAGTACTTCAGGCTATCTTTACTTTAGACATCCAAGACTCCATGCACTGCAAATGAGTATGCCTTTATTGTACTGAAATGTGCCACATTTCTATGCTCAAACATAGCTGCAGAGGAAAAAGGTGCTCTGAGCATGGGCTGAGACTTCAGAAAGCCCCAAAACTTAATTTGGGCTCTAACATGGATTTATATTGATGAATGTGACAGAGTTTTTCAAAGAGGTCAGTTTTAAGGAATATGAAATTCTCTCTGAAAAAAACAATGTTGAATACTACTGAACTGACATTTTTGGTGGAAGAAACAATTTCCTGTGCTTGGGCAGTGTTTTCATTTCAGCCTAACCAGTCAATTTGCCTTCTAATTTGGCAGGTTGATGCACAGTGAGCAGCAGAACTAAAGGAACTAAAATCACAAAGTGGATGTTAAACCTCAGCTATTTATAGCAAGCATCTGCTAATAACAAGCACTGCAGATGATACAGAACTAGCTCTGAACTCACCTTGCTGAGGGTACCTGGCTATTGCATCTGAAACCTCTCTGGTATTCCAGTGTGTGCAGTGTGGACACATGTGCAGAGACAGAAGATTATATATTATGAAACTTGGCTCGTTTTATTGACTGCTGAGTGTGTTTTCCAGGCTCTTAGTCTCAAGTTGTCTATCTGTAGGTGAGAGATAACAGCACCCATTTTGCAGAGATGTTTCAGGATGGAATTAATATGCATAAAGAGCTCTGAAGATTAAAAAAAAAAAAAGTTAATCTGCATTTTGCTTAGATAACAAGAACCTTTGAAAGCAGTAGTGTCTTTACAGAGACATTCCCATTTTCAGCAATGCAGGACTTCACTAAGATTGCTGGTAATGTATGCAATAAATTTACTTAAGTTGTAATTTTACATTTTGCACGGTGGCAGTTGAGTCACAAGTTGGTTACAAAAGTACCTGCCGGTCACTTCCTCAAAAACACACACTCGACAGTCGGTGCTGTGCTCACAGCCCTGCAGCAGTCTCCATGCCCAGCATCCACATGCAGGCCCCTGGGGTCAGAGGAGTTGGGTTCAACCCAGACATCTCTCTGCATCAAATCACAAAGGAAGGAGATGGGTGCCAGGTCCAGCTTTCACTCCAGCTTCCCAACCAACTCGGCATCAGATGCTGTGCAAGGCGCGAGTCGGACCTCAGCTGGTTTTGAAAGCAGCCTCCTGTCCTAGTTCCCAAAGGGAGAATCCATATCCCCATGGAGGAGGGCTCTCACCTCAGCTTGGACAAGCGGAGCCCTGACAAGTTGTGGCTCGATTTTACTCCAACTCTCACTTTCCCACATCTGGAGGAGGTATGAGGGGGGCAAAATGCAGATCACATCTTCTGCATTCTCAGGTTAAACCCCAAGGGAGCTCTGGACTCACAAACCTTTCCATATTATACTCCTAATCTGATTCCACGGCCCCAGTCTTCCTATCTTAACCAGTACAATGGCGCTACACAGCAAAAGCCTATTTCCCCAAAGGAGGTAATCAACAACCCTGTGGATTCGTTTAACTGGACACAACTGTCTGCCTCCTCCTTTTCAAGGCTTCCTGGTAAAAATCGTTTGCAGGAGATCAAGGGACTTATTTTCCCCTCCTATGGGGTTTATTTCCAAATAACAATTTCTCAATAGTGCATGACTATAATGGTAACTTTAAAGTTATTTTTATATCTTGCTGCCAGCCATCAAACCTTATTCATGGAGCTAAATGCCTCCAGTATGATAAAAGAGAATTTATAAATAGCAATGAGTGAAGTTCATGTTTTCTAATTTACTGCTGTAGTCAAAAAGGAATCACTCTTACAAAGGTCAATTTTTTGTTACTGGGCTATTAGGTCTCTGCTGAGTTGTCATTTACAGTAGTGAGCCTTTTTGTGCAAAGTTAGTACTTTCTCCTTTCATTCAGGCAATCACTCAAATCTTCCACTGAGTGGAAAGCTGCTTTATTTGTGCCATTAACATGCACAAAGAGATGGGATCCGGTCTTATTCCAATATATTAATATCCCCCTCTTCCCATCCCCCCCACCAAGATACATGTAATGGTTATTTATTTTAGTTCATTCCCTTTTTTCTTTTGTTCCATATAAGAAAAAAATCTCCTTTATATTTCTCAGTCACAGCCTGTTAGAAAATGTGGACATCGGGTGCTTCGATAATGGCCCTCTTTGTAATCAGGGCTCTGTTCTTACCAGTATTCTCATGCAACCTGGGTTCCAATGTTGTCCGAAATTCGGCTGCAGCTCTGCGTGCTCAAGGTGCCAACAGCGCGGTCTTGTGTGCGGTTACTCTTTATAGCATTTAGACAATCAAAACAAGGCTCCTGCTGCCTTTGGGTGCAACAGGGAGTGCTCTGCATCTGTCCACATTTAGCGGTGGGCTTTGTAAGGGAGATTCCCAAAAATGCATACATGCAACATAATGGTAGTCACCTGAAACTCTGAGCTTCAGGATCTTTCTGGCATATTTTTATAGGAAAAACAAGAGTTTCCTTTGTCAGCAAATAACTCCTGTTGCAGGACAGGACGTAATGGTGCTTCTCAAAGGAGACATCACACTGACATTCGATACATTTTTGATTTTCTCCTTTCATCCCAGACCACTTCAGTGACCTGACTCACAGCATTGCCTCTCAGAGAGCTGCACAGGACAGGCTAATGGGATGACACAGAGAAAGTGGCAGGAGCAATAAGGGTAAGAAGTCTCTTGAGCCAGCTTTGCGATGAGGCTGTTCGCGCTAGCAGTAACTCTCTCTGAAATGGCTATCAGAGCAAATATGCTGAGGAAGAAAAGCCTGCTTGCCTCTCAGCCTCAGAAACACTTTTAATTAAAAATGTAAGGGGAAGAAAACAGAGCATAAGAAAATTCTAACTCAAGTAGTTCCACTTTTGAAAAAAAAAAAAAAAAAAAAAAAATCATGCAAAGCTTTTCCCATTGGCACTTCCTGTGATGCAAACAGATGGTGGGCTGAGACAGCTCTCCCTGCTTGACAAGAAAGAGGAAGAAAATAGAGAAATGGGAAGACCAGCAACAGTTTGTGGACTACATTTCCACGTGTAGGCACAAATCCTGTTCCTGTCCAAAGCGCCTTGCTCACCAGCTAGTCCAAGCCAAGGACAACCCTATTGCCTCCAGTATTCCCTACAGGTCAAAGAGGCACGGGAGGCACTGCCCTTGTCCAGGCTCTTCCCTCTTCCTACCCACATCTCTCACAGGGTCTCTGCCCCCATGGGGTCCAGCAGAGCGGTGGCCGCGCTCTCGGGGACGACGGGGACGGACATGGCCCAGGGCACGCGCGGGCGCTTTGGCCAGGAGAGCAAGAGATGCTTCCCGCTCTGGGCAGCGGGCACGGCACGCGGGGCTGTGCGCAGCACTCCTAACCCGGTTACTCGTCGGTCAGCTCTTCCCTTGCTTCCACATCCCCCAGGACTGCAGATCTGCATCTTATGCAGCAGTCTTGCACAGAGACCTTATTTAGATACTGGAGCATTTCAGAGATGACTCAAATCTGCTGGAAATAGTATGTGGGAACCAGCCTCTATCTTATTATGCACTTCAGCCTGAGAAAAGAGAGGAAGCATCTTTCCTTAAATTCTGATTTCTTTTTCTTTTAATTTTGATTGCCTTTCTCATTTTATTTCCTTTAATTCTGATATCTTCTAAAATTACTATTATGCATCTTAAAAAAATAACAAATGTAAAAGCGGAGGTCAAGTCAATACAATGCAAACTGACTGCAGTAGAACCAGAACTAGAAGTAGACCAGAGAGCCCAGAATTAAATGAACAAAAATGGCCAGTTTATTCACTGGAACAGTTATGCATTACACTGTAATTTTAATTTGAACATAAAGATGTAAGAATCAGTATATTGGCTTCTTTTAATTATTTTCTTCAGCACTAGAGTGTTTTTCCCAACCATTTGACTGCATGATCATATTACACATTTACAAGCACAGACTTTATGAATCCCTCACAAGGCATTAACCTAGGATTGCCTACAAGGACAAGGAAGAATTAACATGGGAATTACTTCAATTTTAAAAACAAATGATGCATTTTTTTGGAAACAAGAGTTATTTAACTTTTTTTGCTCTAGCATAAAGTAGCAACAAGAAGAGTTTCCAATATTCACTCTTTAGCAAATGAACACATATACTTTCATATTCCTCACCACCTAGAAACACTCCATCATTTAGCCCCAAGAAGGCAGAACAACATAATGTCAATTCAACATAGGAGTAGCTGAGTTATAACAGCAGTAAACATACAGTATACAAATTCGTGTTTTTCCACAAACACCACCAATGTGAAAACTCCTCTGAAAGGAACACAGCAATCTGTATGGTTCATTAGATACAGAACATCATGCAAATGGAAACATTCAATAGATTACAAAAGTCACAAAACATCAGTTTTCGTTGTTTTAAATTGTTTACAAAGGATCAAGTTAATTAACCCTTTAACAGTCAAACCACAGGGCTGAAAGTCAAGAGGGCAATAACTAATAAAATGAACTTAATTTATCCACTGGCATGGCACACAAATGGCCATGCCTATGAATAGGAAAATGAAAAGGTAGATTACTCTTATTTCTTCTTCATAGCCGATGAAATAACAACTCAGCTAGCAAACCAGTCTACTTGAAACTTGTTTCAACCTCTTGTGTTCATTATTTTCCAAAATGTTCTTGAAATCAAAACAACTGTAGCTTTTATATATATAAAAAAACCTGTCTATGTAATTCAGTTTACTAATGCTGAGAAAAAAACATACACTCTTCTCCACTGTTCCAGCTACAGCTAGTAATAATGAGCAAAACCAACACAGACCTTCATAAAAAGACACTTTTTGAAACACAAGGCCCTATCACCCAGAGTCTTCCCGCACATTAACTCCAGTCATGGAACAGAGGATTTTTCCCTAACCTCTTGTCAGTCTGTCACTGTGGTGATTTGTTAGAAGGGATTTTCAAGAACTCCACAGGAAACAGATTAAAATCCAACATGGATTTAAGCCCTGCATCTCAGAATGAAAGATACAGACTCTGTGTGATAGTCTTCTTGCCTTTCTAACATGAGGAATATGCATATCACACAATAAATAAGAATTTGCTAGCTTAATCATGAATATGGAAAAGCTACATGATGTTAAGAATCTCATGCACGCATTTTACATTGCATATTTAGATGCATTCGTGCCTTAAGGCGAAAGGCAATTGCTTTTTTGTTTCTTTCCCACAGGTGCTTAACTCAATTTAAAAAAAAACAAAAAAAAAACTCCCAATGGTTAAAAAAAGAAGTCTGAATATTGTATATCCCTTTCAGATGCACTGCACACACAACGAAAAGGAACCCAAGTGATCACTGTAATTGTTTCAGAGGTAACTACAGCAGTGATCATGCTTCAAAGGTAAAACATCAGTCCCTGCCATTTTCAAACAGAGCCTGGCGAAGTACAGTAGAAGCTCACTAAACCCTCTGCAGATGTGCATCTTCCACCTAGGAAAGAAAGGGATTTCCGAGGGGCTGATACGATCTCCACCTTGTGATGATCTCCACACTGCTCTACTGGAATGGGCAGCATTGCCTCTACTGACTTCCGTGCTGCACGCTGAGTGCCGGGGTCGGCATCACACAGCCCCGGCTTGTGGGGGCAGCCCCTGTGGTCCTGCTTTCCTCGCAGCTCTGCTTGAGCGTTTGCAACATAATTTATCATGGGCAGCCTTCACACATGAGGTCTAGATTGTGTTTCGTAATTTAATCTCCTTTTTGTTTACACTTACGTATGGCAAAGGGCTAAAACGATTTCAGAATCCTTTTTAATCAAAAAGAAACTGAAAGTCATCCTGGCATTAAAACTCACCGCGTTGCCTTAATGATAGCTTCATTCTATGAACTCTACTGTATAGCTATGATTACATTAATTTACTGGGAAAAATCTGGATGGGACAAGCACAAGGATGCCAGCCTGTCAATCAGCTCAAACAGAAAGAATCAAACTATTCCCTCCATCTAGAAGGCAGAAACTTTTGCATGGTTAGCATGAGAAATGACAGTATTTCCTCTTCCTGGAAAAGCTTCCATTTACCTTCTGACTGAGAGAAAATATATTTTCCACTTCTCCCCTTAAGTTTCAATCTATCCATTTGTTTTGTTATCTCACACATTTTCTATAAACTTGATTTCCAGAAGAGGATCATTTAAATGAACAAGGAATACTCATTTTCCCCTGCATAGGAAAATAAAGCCCAAAACAGCATGCTCCAGATCTGAACAGACTAATCCAAACCCAAAGAGATTTCAAGGCCCTGCTACACAACAAAGCTGCATTGCAGACATGAAAGCCAGAGCAGGATATGAAAATCACTCTTCCTGTGTAGGACACACTTCAGCACTTTTTAAGTAAATCTGACGCTTAGAAAATATATGCATCTTTTTTATTATTTTTTTTAAGCTTTAAAAATCAAAATAGTTATCAACTTATTGGAAATTAATTCTAAATGGGTGAAATAACAGTATTTTGCAAGCCTTAAAAAAACATGCTTTTGTTCATTTTTGTCTGTATGTGAATACTTCCTATGAAATCTCTCACAGAGTTGTAAGTTATCAGTCATAAAACAATACAGAAGAGTTTATCATCTCAAGTTCAAGATATATATTTTATTTTGTACTGATTAACTGACAAAAGCTGTCCTGGGGACCTACACAATTTTATAACTTACAATGCAATAATGATAGTCATCTGTACATTGAAGCTGCTCAGTTCTCTTAGTTTTCCAACACTTATGTCTTATTATATTAAAAATATAAATTGAAAAATTAGAAATGAAGAGTTTAAAGCTTAAGAGAATAAAAAATGTAATAAACCCAATGATTTCTATAAAACCTGGCCACAATCTCTAAACCACTGGATGCTGTTCTGTAACTCTTGATCCACATGGATGTACCAGCACAATATTTCAATTTCCCAAAGTTATTTTGCAAATCACAATTGGAAACAAATATATTACTAAACAAATGTTCCAGTACAAGGATTTTTTTTCAATAAATTTATACATTGAAAGGATATGTATTTCACTGAATGTCTGGTGAATTTTAACTTTTACATTGAGGGAAAAATGTTTGGTTTGGATATGAAAATAGGTAAAAATATTCCAAGTAAAGCTTGCAGTAACTGTATTCAATGTGCAATGCAAATTCTTTCCCCACTGAACAATACACAGTAGCTGTCTTTGTTGGACATAGACATCACCACTGTGGAGTATTAATGCAGCAGTCTGCTAAGGTCAGGAATTCAGAGACGCTTTTTAAAGGCAACATTTGCCTCAGGCAAAACGTTTCTTAAGTAAAAATCAAAATAGCAGCTAATTTCAGTGCCAAAAACATGATAGAGCTAAACAAGTTTTACTTGACTTTCCTATGACAATACAACATGTAGATTAAGTATGACACTAAATAGTTATGTAAATGTATACAAGAATCACGTGAACCGCACGGAAACCTAAGCAGAACCACTGCCAAGTGCTATCTGTTTGATCTGATCAGGATTTGATATCAGTTTGCTGCTATCTTCTCCACCTCTGACTCCGAATACTTCGTTATGATAGCTCGTCTGCTTTGCCGAGGTTACAGGACATACACTGTTGAGTACATAGAGTATTTCTATTTACAGCACCTTCATTACTGGTACTATGGTGATAAGGATACTTAGGCACACTGATTGGTCACTGATTCTTTCCTCTGCTGATGCTCTGTGTATAGCAACATTTGGTTAGCACTGTTAATAACAGACAACTGAGTTTGTTTTCTCAGAGAGAGGCAAAAACACGAAGGAATTATTCCAACTGTCTCTGCAGCAATTTTTCTCAACCGCTCTGCACTTTAGGCTGTGCTGTCTTTGGAGCATGTGCATCATCCCTACACTGCAGAGAAGGAAGAAAGTGATGTGGAAAAACCTAAGCCTTTCATCTGTAAAGAAATTAAGGCCACCTGACGGAGAGCAAGGAGTTTGCTAATTACCAACACGTGGGCAGTATCGAGGACTTCTTTTCTATTAGAAAACCATATGGGAAGCCCCCAGCTGCTAAAGCACTACGCCCTGCTTAGCCACTTGCCTTGCTGTCAGGTATTGTGCAAAATAAATTCTGCGATCCTTGATTTTGTTCTGAAATCCACTATTAAAAAAAAAACACTCAGCTTTTGCAGGAAAGAATCTTTACCTAGGAACACTGTGCACTGTTGCAGTAGGATCTGTGTAGCGTAGATCACCTGAGTATTTGTCATAAACTGACATGAGCTAAGGTTCTGGATCTGTCGATTTTTGGCAAGGAAAAAATGCACTACAGTAAAATCCTACTAACGCGGATCCACACCGTTACCCTCACCTGCGGGAGTTATTTCACCACAGAATACTTCACATGAACTGCACACAACTTCGCCACTCGTACTAGCCTTTCACGGTAAGGCCTCGAGCTAGTATCCTGAATGTGGGAGCAGGAGGAAAGAATGTTTTTAATTAGCACACAACATTTAACTTGTTTTAGATATTCTTTCTCAGATACCAAATAGAAAGTAACTCCAAAAAACAGCACCAATTCGTCTACTTGTCTGAAATGCAAAAATATAATTACGATGCAAGCAAACAGATGAAAACAAATCAATACACCATCCTTTCATCTCCTTCTTAGGCTTAATAATTATCTTTCAGTGAAGAGCTACAACAAAACCAGAAGCTAGCGTAATAAGAATTAGAAAATAAGTGCATAAACAATATCAGTGCAGCAGCAAAATATACAGTCATGTTAACTTTCCAATTCAACCCATTTCCAACATGTTTGTGCAATACAAGTTGGCCACATACTGGCCAACGCAACAAGCTTCTTTTTTTTTTAATATTAACTCAGTCATTCTTCACTTAAGCTATTTCTGCTTGTTTTTTTAAAAAATAAAATGAATTAAATACAACTCTCTCAAAAAAGACTGTATTTTATAAACACAAAATTATGGTGCAAACAAAGTAAGAAATAAATACCACACCCTTAATGACAAAAGGAAATCTGAACTGGTTCCTATGGCTGAACTTACAGGATGGGAGGGTAGAATTTTTGTAACATACTTTGTTAAATACTGGCTTAAGTCTCTCAGTATTCCAGAGGTAAAGCCAAGCAGCTGGGAGGAACATTTTGTCGGGATGTTAAATTTCGCTACACTGTAATCGTGATAGCAAATTTTGGATACAATCAGAGGAACCATAAAAAGTCTTCTTGATAGGTTGGGCTCTGTGCTTTGTGTTCTTCTTCTCAACCTTCCCTCCAATGCCAGAAGAATGGATTTGAATCCAGGCTTGTCAACGCAGCAACAAGGCGGGATTGTGTGCCGGCTCACTGGGAACAACCCGACCCCTTGTTGCATCAGCTCCACTCTGTTTGCATTTTCTCTTACGTTGCATATGAAGATTAGGGGTAAGGAGGAGGCTTAGAGAGACAGTTGAGAGGGGCACACTGAGAGCTGGAATGTGGCTGCTCTTCTGCGAGAGCATTAGGACTGAAAATTAAAAAGAAAAGAGAAAAGGGGCTTAAAAAAACAAGCAAACTTTTCATACGTGCATGTAAACAGTACAGCAATGGAAATAAACTCCAAAAGGTGATGAAACCTCATCTCTACATGTGCATCCTCATATACAAAGTATAGATAAGGAAATCCTCAGTGCACACGCGTTCAGTGACACCTGGACATATATACATGAAATGCTGCAGATATCCTGCTTGCCAGTTCATGTATATACCTGCTTTTGCATGCCTTGATGAAGAACGGAGAAATGAATGCATGTGCAAAATAAGAAAGCGCATTTAAAGAGCAAAGTATAAGTGCCATTTTTAATGTTGAGTATTAAAGATTTTATATATGCAACTAGTTAACTCTTCTAAATGAAGAAAAGTCACCATTGGGAAATCAGGTTTCATCACTTTGTGAAAACATGGTCTCTTACTGAATGCAATCTATCAACTATTATGTCCATATAAACAGAGGGCAATCATCCCTAGCAGGTAACATAATCATTATACAGCTTGCAATTTACCACTTCCAAAGCTTCCTCTTTTTTTTCAGTGTGCTCCTTGAATCCTCTTCAATTCCATAATATGGTTTGATTGGTTTTCCATAAATGACTGCTCTGAAAACAGTAGGCACCCCTTAAACCTCTAAACGTGCAGAGATGCACTTATAGGCAGTGCACACCAACGTGTAACACAGAGAGGTCTGCACTAGCTCTCAGCAGGCTGGGTCTGGTAGGAGAACAGCCCAGCTGTGGCAGCACCAAGGTCCACTTGCCATAAGAACACCTCACTTCTTGGTGCTGCAAGCATGGAGATGTATCCTTGGAGAGCTCCGGGATACTCCTCTAGAAAACTTCACTTGCTCCGTTTTGCTCCTGTAGAACTAGCTCAGTTATGCACACTGCACTGTGATGTACAGTGTAGGCCCAGCTTAAGTTCATCTCTGCTATGATTGCTCAGCCGTGGGCTGGTCACTTTTACGAGGGTGAGTGTCAACTCATGGAGCTGATGTGGAGCTGAGCAGCAGCCACTAATCTTTCAAGAAAAGGATGTGTCAAGTGACAATGCAAAAGCAGAATGCAAATAAATACAATTTATAAACAACTGCAGTACTTAAATGCGTCTGGGAAGATTTCTTACTTTCTTAATGTCCCATATATTTTACAATCTTGGAGTTATTCCAAACTCAGCAGTGTGTATATGGTGAAGCACAATCATTTATGTTCCTGTCCTCAGGAAAATTGCTTTTTTCATTTTCCATCCTTTAGAAACTATTCTTTTGCATATTATCTCTCTAGTACAGACTATGAGAATGTTGAAAGGAAAGCAATTAGTCTACTGCTAAAAATGAATTAATCTGAAATGCCAGAGAGATTGTAAAATCTGCAGTTGGAAATGCCAGAGGTACTGCAAACGTCTGTAGTTATACATATAGCATTTAAAATGAGGAAAACAAAGAAATGATATTGCATTTTTTGAGGAGAGAAACAACTGTCTACCATCAGTGTTTAGAAACTAGACTGGAATATCTTTTCCTTTTTTTTTTTTTTCTCCAAATCAGAGCAGCTTAGTAGATCATGATGACAAATAGATAGGCATTTATAGCTCAGCAGGAGTTAAGTCCTTGCACCACTGACTTATTTGAAGATCATGAACTTACACGCCTTAAGTTTGAGTGTTCCACATTTACACTCCCAGAGAGTAGAGAGCCAAGTGCAAAATGCCTGGTCAGTGTGGTTGCAGGTGCTCTACTCCTCTCAAGTTTTGCTTTATTCTCAGCTGTCTGTTCTTCACAAAGGACTTGCTGCTTTTTAGGACTATGACTCCTCAGTTTCTACATAGGTTTAGAGCACTTAGATATAGGTGTTAGACTAAGTCTAAAGACCTAGATATAAATATTTAACACAGAATATTTTCCTGAATTTTAGTAGCTGGGTTGGTTTAAACAAAAATTCTGAGAGAACATCAAACAAACATGTCTTCTCTAGGCATTTCTTTCCGTGGTTGAAATCTTTCTTTTGTTCTACTGCATTGCACAACATACAGATGCAGACACAGCACCCAAAGCAGGATCAGAATAAGATCTTTGCCTACCACACTCAAATGAGTGTGCCAAAAGTTACTGGAGAGGGACCCAAACATCTTCATTTACTCTAAATTTTTTTCACCCATCAAGAGCCAGCTCCAGGCTTCAGCATCTCTTAGGTTTTCAAGATAGGTTTAGGGGAAGCACTAAAGCCCTTAAGAGACATAAAGTGAATTGCAACTTTAAGGTCGTGTTTGCCTTACAAAGGCTGCATTTCTCCTTCTTGCTCCCCCACCTCTTCCTTTGAGAAGGAACTTCTGTGGTTATCAAAAAGGAATGGAAAACTCAATGTGCATCTTTCATTTGCCTTCCAGGGTTTCCATCCCAACTTTAAAAATAAACAACACAAGATGTTCATGCTTCAGGTGAGAGGACTGGTGAGGAAGTGGCCATCATTAGGATTAATTATGTGCAGGAATGGCCTGAAATAGGGCCTCTTTGAAAGGTAAGATTCACCTGTATATATTTATGCCTACTCATATTAATGTTCTAGCATCCCCTTCAATACAAAATCAGTGCATACTGAAGATACTGTCATACAAACTGTTCCACAGTCTGCTGAGATTAGGAAACGCTTTGCTTA
Source organism: Crypturellus tataupa (assembly GCA_034781795.1). Lineage (NCBI taxonomy): Eukaryota > Metazoa > Chordata > Aves > Tinamiformes > Tinamidae > Crypturellus > Crypturellus tataupa. The sequence goes on from JAWLRI010000241.1 coordinate 400,359, forward strand.
TCATCTCATTCATTTTCTCAGTAATTCTGCCTTGCTTCTCGCTTGGAAATACAAGCACACTTCTATAGGACAGAATAATTATGAAATTTGGTCTCACCATTCCCTTTTCAACTAATAATAAACACAAGGGGCATTAGGAAGAGAAAAATAAATCACAAGGTTATCAATACAGACACCTTCACAGCAACATATATATACACTCCATGGAGTATTTGTGCTAACACTCCATTGTTATGTTAACACCATCCTCTCACCAGGAAAGCAATATATCCCGTTCAGTAAGAGAGATTGCTACAGCAGTGTAAGAACAGAAAATGCATCATCCACCAGGCAGAATCAGTGAGTGACACAGGGCAAGCAGCGCAAGTGCTTTTTATGGTGAGGTGGCAGCAGGTCCTGGAGTCAGCGATCAGGCACACACCGGAGGCTGCAGGTCACAGGGGATGGCAGGTGGAGTAAGAACACGAAACAAGAGAAAGGCAAGGAGGAACCTGAAACTGCTGGCTATTAACTGGGAATAAGTGAGAATATTGTTACTGTCCACACATCGGATATGTGCTGCTCTTGAAGCACAGGTTTTAATAAACATCTTTGTTTAATGGCTGGTATCATTTCAGAATCCAGTCATTCAGTTGATGAAGGTGTGTATCTTTTTTGTTAGTATTATTGTCCGTTTTCAAGCAGTTTTCCCTCCCGACACTCAAAATGCAAACATGTATTTTTGAAATCAATTTGACAGATTCATGCAAAGTCCATCAGTGTTAGTAAGTGCGCTTTCCTTTCTTAAAAGTGTCATTCACATGCAGTGTTTTCTAGCATAGATTGTAGCTATAACAAGTCAGCATAGTCAGCAAATTAGTGATATTGCAGAATGGAACCATTTTGCATGCAGTAATATTCTATCTTATTTTTATTTCTTTCTTTCTTATGTGAAATAAAGGCATTATGTCTTATAAAATGATGAACACTCATTTTATCTACCCTATTGGTATTTTTTTAGTTAACTTGCTACTATCTTTTGCCTTCTTATAATGAACAAGAGGTTTTCACTAGATCCAATAGAGCCTGAATATAGCCCAAAGATACACCCTTTTAAATTTTGGATTATGGTTAATATTTTAATCTTGTTTACTGCAGTGTATCAGACAGGAAACTACACGTGATCGCAGGGGGAGTGGAACCTGATGACACTACCCAGCCATCTCCTGGATATGCCTGTGTTTGCTTGCTTGCCATATGATCTTGAATCTAGAAACTGAGGTGATGCATGGAAGGCACAGTGAGATTTTCATGCAATGTCTAATTAGTTTACTTAGAAAAGCTTTTCTCTTGAGAAAAGCTCTCTAGAATCTCCAGATCAAATTCTAAATTAATTATTCAAACACAAGTGAAAGACTGAAGTTGATGTTCCTCTCATATCAGCACTGACAGCCTGAATCTGTTCTTAGCTTATCCAGTGTGATTCACCAAAACTTATACACTAAAATTACTGTATTTTCACAATTACGAGATAGACAAGTCCCATTTAAAGTTCAGTATAGATAATGAATTAGGAAAAACTCTCCATATGTGATACATATATATTATATATATACACATATACACACACTGAAAGAGGTCACATTACTGCAAGAATGATAATAGAGACTTAAAAAGCAAGCATACCTCTATTAAAATGGGTGACTTTAGGACTGAGCACAGTTTTAATTGGCCTTGCTTGGCCTCATCGCACAACTGAAAACATCTGTGTTATATTTTAGGGATGATCAGAAGAGCCAGAAGGGCATTACAGTCTCCTATGTTCTCCATCTCCTAGATTTGGTAAATCTGAACCTTTAAATGCCTTTAGATTTTACTCCAGATTTCATTTAAAGCACTCACAAACTCATGCCATTATGGAGACTTCTATAAAATCTGTTGCTGTGCTTCACTGCCTTAGGAGGCTCTGCAGCTATATGGTTGGGACAAGCAAGGCATCATAGATAATTCATCAAAAAGCAGCAGCTGTTTTCACTTAACCAGAGGAGTATCAATCTAATGATAAAACTGATGGCCATTTAAAGGTCAACAGTGAAACTAAGCACATGGTACATATTGTGCATAGGATGACTGATATGCATTTCTAAAGTATTGATGCATACATTTAATTATGATTACTATTTCCTATGCCGTTCTTTTTGGTTTGGAATTGTGCAAGAAAAGCTTCTTGAACATGACTCTCTTGTCCCTGAATTATTGATATTGCAGATATTGAATCTTCATACACTCAAAGCACCTATCTAATGCTATTACCAATATCAAAGATTGCCACATCTAAAATACAGCAGAAAACACTTTAAAGGGATTTTAAATGGGACTAGTAATTTCTTTCATTGTGCTATAATCCTCCAAACTGATAAATGATACTTACTGTTTATAAGGAACTTTGACAAGTTTTTTATTACAAATATTATTCAATATTCATAATTCCTGTATGTAGTAAATAATTTAATAATACTTCCACATACAGGCAATAAAAGAGAGGCACAAATAAAGGTGCTGTCTCAAGGTCACTGAGGGGATTCCTGTAACATAGCAGAATTTGTGCCCAACTGACTGCAAGCGATACCACAACCACTACCCAGCCTGCTTATTGCAGACTCATATAAGCCAGAGGTATCAGTGGGCAGCGAGAATTTCTTTGTTATATGTAAGGCTTTAGATAACCTTGGTCTGTATATATCAAGCTGAAATCAATTCAAGCTTTTTCAAATGAGAACGTACGCTCATAGATGAATATATGTGCAGAATATGCAGAGAACTGATTTTAAAAAGTACTGTGTAGTATTAACGTGTTTTTTTTTCCTGATATGCTTTATGCAACTGTCTCAGAAGCAGATTTGGCCTTTACACTGCTCATGAGCAAGGACTCCAGCAGTTTATTATTAACAAGACTAAGAGCCCACTGCAGTGGGAGAGAGTTCCCTGCACCAGGAGAGCAATCTGCCTGCTAAAATCTCTCCAGGGCCTTTAAAATACTATCTTGTAAAATGAGAGCCTGCAGCTAATCTGAAAATCACAAGCCCCTCTACTTAATAAATTTATCTAGCAAGAAAAAAAAATACTGTTTGACATCACTGAGAAAATGTCTGAGTACAAAAAAAAATACAAGTATTGCAAGATTCTGTTTTGCATTCTTGTCCATATTTTTACATAGATATAGGTGCCTGAATTTTGTGATTCATGTCTATACTGTCACTGCAGAAATTATCACTGCTCCTCAAGTTGTTAAAAGCTGTCCAGTAGTGAAGACTTGTACAGACGGGAAGGTCTTTTCTATGAGGAAGGCAAGGGGAGTTGCAGACTTGCTATAACATGCAGCTATGTGCAAAGAGAAAAGAGTTAGTTGAGTTTACCTGACAGTCTGGCAATCTGGCCCCCTGGCTAGTTGTGAGCCGTGTGGCGGTATGGAGGCAGCAGGCTGCTGACAATCTACAAGAAACTGATAAATTAGACATATATACAGAGAGATTACAGAGCAAGGGGTTAGTAACAGTAGAACACAGGCTATGCATCTGATGGAGAGATTTAGTGAGGAATGTTTGCTTGGTTCCTTATCTGACAGAAATACCTTTCTTTGTTTTGGGTTTTTTTTTTTCTTCTGATAGTAATATAGTAACAATAGTTGTTGGCTTTTTCTCTCTGCAAGTAGCAGCAAAATCATTTTTGTGTTTCCTAAAGATTGGCAAATGTTTTGATTAAACTGACAGCAATAACAGGTCATACTCAGAATCTAGACTCAGCCTTTATAACCATCATTCTTCTGCAGGTGAGGAATACAATTGTTTGCCTTACATCTAACATAAAATGTGTCAACAAAGCTACTCCAAATTTCTCCAGGGATCTTATGTCTTACAATTACAGATGTCATCTTGTTATAGTCCTTGAGGAAAAGTTTGCAAGAAGTTTACATCTTCTAAACAGTGCCCATGAGATTATTTTGTATAGAAAAAGGGGGGAATTGATGCAGCTAGTTTTCACTGTTTTGTCTAGACTATTTTATCAGTTCTTTGTCAAAGCAGTTTTCACACAAATCACTTGCAAAGTTATATTGTCATCCATAATTTAATAGAAACAAGGCCAATTAACCCGTTGTTGCTTTGTTTTTACCATGACATTTCAAATATATTAAATAATAATAATGGGGTTTTAAAATCTACATTATTTGAAGAACTTCAGAAAGTATTTGAAAGAGGCACAACCCTGGCTCCTAACTCACTAGTCCTAGCCAGATTTCCAGATCTCTCGTTTGCCTAACTTCCACATCAGCCTGGCCCTCCATGATATAAATTCTAGTTTATAAACTTTTATAAGTGCCACTTCCACTGGCTTGCATGATTCAGCCTTTCAGAAAACCCAGTTGTCAGGGGCCTTTTAGACATTAAAGCCTATGGATGAAATTCTAACTAGCTGAAAATCATGTGGACATTAGTTTTTGTCTCCACCAGCATTTACAGAGCTAGCAACCTCTCCAACAGCTTGATTCTCAACCTAACTCTTCAGGGCAAAGAACTTACTGTTCTTAAAAATGAGCTGACTAGACTTCACCAATTAGGAAGGAAATAGATGTTTTTTTAATTAGCTGCTATTTGAAGTTCAACACCAGTGACCATCTTTTCACTTTCAAGTACATTTGCTTTCCAAAATTCACTTCTCTTCTTTGCATAACTCAAGTGAAGGGGCCTGCAGCAACACTTGTAAAGGTTTTTGAGATGACATCGGGTGCAACACAGAGCAGAACACCTTCATGGTGACACTGAGCCAGGCCCAGAACGCTACTTCCTAGGAAGATCTATGCTGACCTCCTGTGGGTGGAAGCAAGTGCACCCAAATCGCTCCCTACTTCCTGCCTCAGCTGGTGTGTGGTGGTTTTGGACCGATATCCAAGTGCACAGGTATCTACATCATAAAAAAAATATACAGGCACAATTTCAGCTTATACCATTGTGTCAGGAGACAGAAATGGAATAAGGAAGGACACTGCCATTCTTACACATCTTATTAACTAGTTTGCAGCAATTCAAGGCAAAGTTGTCCCTGACAAATTATAGAAAGCAGTCAGTTAGAAAAGACAGAAGACTGGGTGATGAAGCGGTGTGGGCAGGTTTCATAAATGTAGAGGAAATTGTTCTGACAGGCTTTGCCAGAAACAATGCAAATGCCTGATTTATGATCCTATTCTAGTCTCTCAGCCATCCTGCAAACATTTTATGATAGGTCTTCATCTGCCAGATTTAGCAGAATGAATGAGTAGGGAGCCAGACCCTGCAAACATTATGCAACCTGAATAATAACTATTTGATGTGAGTAAATTCCCTGGACTTCACATGAAAGAGCTCTACTTAGCATCAGCAATACTCACAATCTGGCTCACAGTGTGTTACATCAGTATGAAATTTAATGATCTACATGGCTTTAAATGGCTGAATTTTCCTCCTACATCCTCCTGGACTGAAATTTGAGGATTATGCTAGGAAATGCTAAGCACAATGCACGTAGCTTAGACATATACATTACAAATTCAAAGAGATTGAGAGGCTCAGTTCTACTCCTATTCAGGCAGATGTGCTAGAAATAAATTTATTCCTTTTATATTTAATCCTTTCAAAGTCTGGAGGATTTGTTCCTATCTTCTCTAATGATATAACGGTCCTAAAATGATTGCTTGTTATATTGTGTGAAAGGTGAAAACTGCATTTGGTCCTCCTGTTCTAAGGAACCCCTGCCTCAATCAAGTAAATGATTGTTTCTTTCTGAAACGTTCTGCTGAAGGTCAAGAGTTTAAAAGATGTCTTTTCTGAGTCTGTGGTCAATGTCACATACCATGAAGACAAGGAAGGAAAGACACACTCTCCTGTACTAGAACAAAACTGGAACAGGCCTGTTCCCAATATTTTTCAACTGAGGGACTGCCAGTCAAGCTGTGAGTGAAAGGATAGTTTGTCATCTATGTAGAAGACATCTGGGGAGCAAATACAGACTGTAATTTCTTGAAAGTCTGCAGAGATGAACATCAACATAATGGTTAATTACGTTTTTTTAAAAACAGACTATCTCATTTCTCTCATCTCCAGCTGCTGTGAGGAAATAAACCACCACAAGGCAGCGAATGCTGTGACTAATCTCATAAAGAAGCCTTTTATGATTCTGTGAACCTATAACTGAGATACGAAATTCCATGTTCAGTGCACCACAAAGTGCAAAGAGGAGCTATTCTGCACATAAGTGCCATATCCCAGGCTCTACTGAATTCAGCAGGACTTGAAACTGTGCTGAATCAGAGAGCAGAGACCTATAAAAACTCAATGTAGCATCTTTTGGGACCTACCTCTCACTACCGGGCCTGCTCGTATTACTCAGTTCTTTCCAATTCAGCCATTTAGCTAGAGATAGACATGTAAAGGGCTCAAAGATTCCCTCTCTCACAGACTAACCATGCTGATTTTGCCCAGGTACTTGCCCAGTCCTAATTCAGTTAATCAGCTCTTAGTGTAAGACCATTAAAAATACAGACTCATTAAAGTTACTGAAGTCATGAGGACTGAATACAATACTAAAGTTTTTCTGTTTTTCCTGTTCCTCCCTTTGGCTCATGCCCTAAAACGATGCACTTCCCTAGTGTCACAAGGTGTGCTCTGCCCTCCGGTCTAGGAACCAGGCGACTCCGGTCAAAACAGCCTTGTTGGGGTCGCAGAGATGAGCAGGCCTGCTGTTGACATCAGCAATGTCCTCGGTGAAAATCCTATGTACAAGCATTTTTAGTCCCACCTGCTCGACCCAGCATAATACACGGCAACATTTCTGTACATTTTGGCACTTACACTCTGCTCCTGCTCTCCTCTTACTGCTGTCAAAGTCCAAGAGTAGTAGGGAGCCCAAGGCAAAGCAGAGGGGATGCTGTAGATGAGCAACTGGCATTTAACACACTTTTAACTGTGCCTAGTTACACGCAATACAGAGCATATTCTCCTTTATCTGAAAGGGTAAAATTGAAAGTCAAACAAGCCAAACATGATTTTTACAGGGATTGTTACAAATTTGGTTTTGTTGATGATAAATATTGAAAATTGGTTATTGATTAAAAAAGAAAAAACAAGCTCTCAATAAATGCCTATGGAGAGAGAGAGAGAGAGAAAAAAAAAAAAAAAAAAAAAAAGGCAAGATTAAGGCTTTTTTCAAGCCTATTAAACCAAACTTTCCTCAGTATCCCACTGAGCAGCCCAGGCTGACAGAAAGGCCTTCCGCCCTAGCTATAAATTTTAGAGTATATCTACAGCAATAACATTTTGTGTCACGCTATCTAGTGTCAACTCAATTTGCCAAATAATGTTTAGGAATCTCGATAATATGCCCTATGAAGATTTTATTTACAGTTTACTTCAGAAGAGTAACTGTCTCCAATTACATGGTAATGAATTGCTTTCTTCCTCGAGATGAAAAGGCAAAAAACAACAAATGTTTAATGGGAAAGAATGAATGGCTAATAAGATGATTCAAAAGTATTGGGCAAAAAACAAATCAGTAGTCTTCTGGTTGTCAAGAAACATGTTGACTCACACTCTGCAAGTCCTATAAAGGCAATCTATGAGTCAATTCTCTCTACTAGGACATCAGAAAATGAGGAAAGTTTTTAAACTCAAGCACGTGGTATGTCAAAGGGCAGGGCAGGTGATACTAAAACACTTGCCCATTCTGCTGAGATGAAAGAATTTTTTTTTAGCCATGTCTTTAAATTGTACTTTGACGGGCTCACTTTTCACATCTATGAAAAAAAAAAGAATTATTCTTTTCTATATATTGTCTTACACTTTGTGGAAGGGGAATTCTATTATTTGACTAGCTGGTTTAAGTTATCATTTTTTAATCTCTCTTTTTCTAAATAATATCAGAAAAATTCTGATCTCCTTCAAGCCTAACAGGAACCTAAAGCGGTAATGGTTATCACACAGAGCAGCTGGTGAGAGCACAGCTGTAGGTTGCCTCAGAAAAAAAACACTAACAATGATACATGCCAAAGATTAGACAACTCCTTGTTCTTGCCTCCAGGGTCAGTTTAGGTCTGGAATAACATGCAACTTCTGCTTGTGCACAGTCCCATCTAGCAAGCCCCTCAAATGCAACATTGGGGCAGCTATATGTTTCTGCAGGATGTTCCTGGAGGGAGCGAATATGTTGGAGCCACCACACTGGTCGTGGGGCTTCTCAACTGTCTGGATTTTAGTTCTGCTCCCATTAAGATGAATAATGAAGAGTTGATTGAAAGCTGGTTGATACTTGGTCTATCTGCACTTCTGGTGTAAAGGTGGCTTACTGTGAAATCAGTGTGCCAAGTCTTGCAAATATCCATATCTGAAACTTGATGCTCAGAGAAATTTGGTTCAGTCGATTATCTCAGGTTGCAGTTGTTTCAAGGGTGAGCAGGGGGAAGGATTACCCATGACACACATTTTAGTCTTCTAAAAATATTTGAAGAATAAAGGTTAAGAGTTGTGAGTGTGCTGCCGAACTCCCATTTGCACATACAGCAGAAGGAATCAGCAATACCTACATACTGTACCAGTAAGCACTACAGTAACAGGAGGATGTATCTAAGATATTCTATCACCCCTGCATGTTCTTTCTTCTTCTAGAGATTTTCCAGGAAAATCCAACTGTCTCTACATTCCCAAGCTTTTGACACAGGCCTCTCTCGCCTATCAGGTGTTTACTTTCAGAAAGAAGCTACCTACCTAGCTAAACCCATAAAAATCTTGTATTTCTAGACTGAATTCTTGGCCTGACCGCCTCAACAGGTCCTTAGAGCTGACTCATTTCTTACATTCTTACAGATGACTCTAGCTTTTCAATATTGCAGACTCCTCCATCTTCATGTGGTAGTCTTACAGAAAAATGATTTGAAAGGTTGTATTTTGGGAAGCTTAGCATATGCCATTATTTTTTTTGAACAAAGTTCTTCCTCTCCTTTGTATGAAAAGCTTCACTTCTAACTGCACCTTCTTTGCACTGTTCTCATAAAACCTTCCCCATAGAAACACCATGAATGAACTACTTCCACAGAAATTACTAGCGTAACCCTTGTTTCTCCTTTCAAATCTGTGTCACGAAGTCATTCTTTTGTCCCCTGCCCCACTGACTTTTCTCCCTTTTTAATCTACTGCCCTGCAGTGGGGCACATGACTGATTTTGCTTTATTTTAATTGACTTGATCTTTGCATTTCTTTTTATACCTGAATTGTCCTCAACCTAAAGGGCTGCCTCCCTCATCAGTCCCTGTGCTTCAGTGATAATGTGACTGATAGTTCAAAGTATTGCAACAATGCTGTATGTCAACCTTGTCCTTTGCAGTAGAGACAAAAAAAAAAAAAAAAAACCCTTTCCTAGTCATTACCAAAATTAGTGAAACACATTTTTATTCCATTATGGACTAAGAACATAAAGTGACTTCTCATCAGCCCTGTAGGTTTTTTTCACACTTTATATCATGATGCATTTATGTTATTTTCTCAAATGTTTTCTGTGAATGCTTTAAATAATTCCTCATTAAATCTACTTGGAAGCTAAACAATGGGTTAGTAGAATAGCAGAAATGGGAATGGGTGGAAGCAGAATATACATCTATACACACACACACATTCAGTTCCTTTCTTTCATTATACATTTCACAAAAAGCACACTTAGAAAGGTCTGATGATTCATGAAGTACTTATTCATTAAAAGAAACACACATTTTAAGCATTTCAAAAGGCAAAAAGAAAGGTTTTATAAACACAGAAATCATCATACTTCTGTCTTGTGGATTATCCAACTGGAGGAAACATAAGTGTCTAAGTTGGTTACACTTTAGGTTTATTTTGGGCCACTAACATGGCCAAACCAAAAATACTTGCACTATTTCCTGGGTAAATGGCCTAATCCAAAACCTGAACAAGTCAGAGGGAATGGCACTTTCGTAGGCTTTGGAACAACCACCATAAGGTACCACTATGACATTTCACAGCCCTACAAAGTGCAGGTAGAGAGATACTTACAATCAGGGATTAAAGAACTGCTGATGAGATTACTTCACAGATCACAACATCCCAAGGAACTGCTCTATTACAGAGCTAAAATGCCTAATTTAAAGGCATTGCCTTCTGCTTTGCCTATTTTATGGGATGAGAAGCATGGCATTAAATATTCCTGTATATTTGATGGTAAAATCAGTAAGTCACAAAAAGACATTAAACCTTGTCATAAAAGAAGATAAGACAGAGAACATTTGATATCAAGATTTTAAAGAGATTTAAATAGCTGTTTTAGTTAATTGAAAATAGTGGATTCCAAAGCCCCAAGTTTTAATAGACTGCCACAAATGTCTGGTAACACAGTTTAAAGATGTTATGTGTCACCTGTATATCTATTTTTAGAAACAACCAGAAGGCTAATGGATTGTACTGGAGAACTTCAAAAAAACGATGCTTTGCCATTCTATCCAATAATGAGGTAAGAACTTGGGTATGCAGAGAAAAATGTCAATAGTCTTTTGATGAATATATCCAAGAGTAAGGCATGGATTTCACTGCAGTCTTTTTATTTATTTATTTAAATAAATGGTCTGTGGCTTCCATTAGGAAGACATTGTATTTTGGAACTGTTTTCATTACACGATTAAAAGTACAAATAGAAATTAAATGAACCCTCTAGCACTGCAGTGAATTCATGTCATAATAGCTAAATTATATCATAGGAGGCAAATTATATTGATCAGCATGAAATGTATGTTTTTGGTCTCATCTGTGGTAACTAGAAAACTAAATATAAAAGAGGACAAGCATCGAGTGGAAAGGTCCTATTTACAGTGGCACCAAGAGGTAAAAGTACATTTAGCCAGCTGACTTCTGAATCAGTTACAGCCAACTAATGTCCTTGGCAAGGATACTGTTCTTCAGATTCAAAACGGCCTCCACAAGGACAATGTACCATGCTTGAAATGGCGTAAACATGTAATGCTCATTAAGCTTTGTTAAATGAGCATACCAGGTGCAGGAAATGGCCTCAAGGGCAGGAAGATATATACACATATCCATATGTATGCATTGATATCACTTATTAAATAATGAACACTTATATGCACAGATATGGCATGTTACAAGAAAACACAGAAAACATAACTATGCAGAACAAAAAGTGAACACACATAATAAATTAATAATGACTGAATTACCCGTTTTGGGAAGAGCAACACATTCACTTAAAACATACGATTTTAAAAACCCTGCTAAAAACACAATAAAACCAAATTTTCATGAGTAGTACAAGACAAATTGTGCCCACACTGCACACATCTTGCAATTGTCTATAACCTGTCTGGTTATACAAACTCAGAGGCCACTTTCATTTACAGGTTCATCATCATCATAAGAACATTCTCTGTATATAAACATAGAATATAGCCAGAGCTGAGGACTCAGAAAAGCTAATCCACAATTCTCTAATTAGCCAAGTGGCAATTTGCATCAGACAGTGAATTTGTTGTCCCTATATTATAAAAATACAGAATTATCAAAATAAAAAAAAGCTTATTTATTTATTTTAATAACAGACATGGAGCTCTTTCATGCTCCAACTGCTTTGTGTTGCTTGGACAAAGCAAGTCAAGCTTATCCACCTCAGCAATCAGACAGACTGACAGTCTGTGCTTAAGGCTTACTAAAAATGACTGGGCTGCACATACATACTATTTAGTAGTGGTGACCGAGTTAACCACCTGCCCTCCTTTTCAAGAGTAAACGCTTTAATGGGCAGATGAATCCATACTGTAAGTAAGTGAACTGGAATCCTGACTCACAGGATAAAATTATTTGTTAACATAAAATCATCACGAAAACAGTTATCAATTCCTAGCCACGTCAACCTTTTTTCCCAACCATCTGCAATATTTCTTAACAAAGAAGTAAAAAATGTTAAAAACTGTTCATGCCTGCTATTAAATTCATTCCAATAGATAACTGCAGTGTTATAGTAATTGAGGTTGGATGACCTCGGTGATGATAAAGATCTACAAAGCATCCTCTCTGCAAAATTTAGGCCGAGGCTGATAATTTTCCTCAAAGACCTTATCCCATAATTATTTTTAAAAGAAGCTGTGCTTCCCTCAGTGTTAAGACTTCTAAGAGGCCTTCTCTTTCAAAAAGAAGAGGAGCTGTGCATAAAAAAGCAACCTCTAGGCATTGGAGTAATGTTTATAGCTTCAGGATTTAGAAATCTGCAAGCAGCTCTGTGACATTAACATTAAAGTTCAAAAGCAAAGCGGGGACCTTTTTAGGCAAAAGTCTCCTCAAGTAACAAAAATTGTGCACATCTACAGACCTTTGGCATAAAACATATTCATCCTGCAGTAAAGGAAGACAAACTTGCTATCACAAATGCCTTCTCCTACCTTTCCAGTGTAGTAAAGTGCTCAGGCTCATCCCTGGCATCAGGCTCCAGTGTGGACAGTAGCATCAGTCCAAGCCTCCCTCAGTCATTTTCCCACCTCTTCCCTTCCCAGTTGGCAAGGCTTCCTACCCATAACATTCACTCTGAAGATGCTTTCCCATATCTTTTCACTACCTCAAGAACAGAAGCCAGAGCAGAAACCAAGGACTTGGTCTCATGGTATAAGCCCAGGTAGAACATTTTTGTTTTAATGTAATTTTAAGGAAGAACACACATGAACTTTCAACTACAACAAGAAAGACAATCCAGAGAGTATTTCTGAAAAAAAAAATCCCACTATAACCACTGCCCTATTGTGCAATAAGCACAACATTCAGAACAACAAAATGAAAACTGCCACAGTGCACGTTCCTCATCACAGGCACCTTGTGCTGGAGGTGACTAAGCACCTATTAGCTCCCACCAATGACCCTTAAATCAATGTCCCCTGACAAAAAAGAAGCACCCTAATCAGCAGACCCTCTTATTCCATGTCATATTAAACTATGATTGAGCTTTATCAAACAGATGAAGGCATTCCCAGCTAAGTAGACTTCACAGATGATACCTCCTCCAATTTAAACAGCAATTAGCAATTTACTCTTAAGTAATTTCCTCCGAGTCCCAACTTAAAGCATTAACTTGGGTGACTGATTTCATTATCAGTTTTCCTGTCGGCTTAAAGAATTAATTTCTACCTAGAGATGCTATCTCAGAGACTCTATTAGGAATGCTCCATATGAATGTCTTTTCAGACAGAATTTCTGCAAATTTTATGGTAAGAATGTTTGTAAAAAAACCAACCAAACAAAAAATAGTTCTGTGGACCTTTCCTAAAAAGAAAAAACAATTTTGTTTGTATCAAACTGATTTAAATTTGATTTACATATAAGCAGAGAGCTATTACAGAAATTAATCTTGGATGATTTTATATTAAGGGTATATAGTACATACTCTTAATTATGTATGCACAGGTGGTAAGCTTAGCGTTCAAGCAGCTGTTGTATTACTAAATGGCTTTCCTTACACTGTCTTTATCTTCCACGTTAGTCTCTTCTTCCAAGAATTAAATGCTATTCTGTAAATCAACCTTGAAAGACACCTGAAAAGCAAGCAAACTTTCCGGTTTAATGTGCTTTCAGAAATGAGTAGCTACCCCAAACAACTTATTTTTGTTTTTTTTTTTTCACAAGTTTTAGGGGCATCACTTTATGAAAAGGTCTTGTAACAGCAAAATTAAAACACTACACACCCAGCCTAGCTCTGTAGAAACTATTTGATGAGTTAGCCTGGGTTATAATTACAAATCTGACCTCAGCTAGGCTTTGAATTTTAGAGAAATATGTCCCTTGTTATGGCTACTTCCCTTTTTCTTATTTTAATAAAGTAAAATATGACTGTACAGAATTCTTTAGAAAAAAGGAATTATCAATTACGAAAAACGGAGAACGTTTTATTATTCAAACTGTTTTCTTGTACAGTATTTTAAACACTGAAAACTGCCTGGTGGTACATGCAAAAGAAAGCAACCCAGAAAAGTGCCTGCAAGAGTTTGTTTAGGTGTCAAGTCAATCAAGGAGGGAATATAAGGCTGTTTAAGGGTAAACATTGCGGACATGATTCTCTTTCTCATAAGCCTCTAACTTCATCTGCATCACACACGCAAGTTAATTCAGTTAATTTTAAGCTAGAATTAGGTATGGCACACTGAGAATTTCCATGTTAACATAGAGGACAGGAGTCATCTACAGCAGACTGTTTCTGACTCGTTCTTTCCTTGAAGAAGTCAGGAGAAAAATATTTTTTATTTGCAACTATGGGATATTAAGAAGTATCTATTCACTTAATTTTCAGGCCTTGTGTATGAAACTCTGTCAGGAGTTCAGATGCAACTGCAAAGGAAAGGTCACTTCTAAGACAATGTTAGGCACTGAGCAGCTGCCCAGCTCAGCTACACGCTTTCTGTACACCCTGACTCCTGCACGTATTTAACGAAACAGCCACATGCAAAACGGGGCTGGAAATGTGCTAGGCATGTACTGGCTAATCTTGTCTATGAGAAGTATCAAGATACTGTAAAAAAATGCATTAATAACAAAAGGACATGAGAAATGGGAAGGACTAAAATCATAGGCCTAAATACGATCCATAAACAGCCATTCCAACTTGGTGTACAGCAATACCACAGCAAAACGGGATGCATAGCATTACCTGACTCTGTCTAGAAGCCGTAAGTTCAATTAGAAAGTTATACTGCTGCAGCTTGATGGCAGAGACATGCGCGGAGACTTAAAGCTGGGTGGCAGTCAACCAACTCGATTTCAAGAGGAAATCAAGAAAGAAGGAACAATCTCTTTCTTGAGTGGTCTTTAATAAACTTTCATGCAGGAATTTGCCTCCAAAGACAGCAGTAAACAGCAATCCCAGCTTTCCATCTAGCAAGTGCCAGCAGCTGTCAAAGCTGCAGCCAGAGAGGGGCCAGGGCAGCTTCTTCCATGCGGCAAGACCAGAAGAAGGTGTAAGAGAAGACAGGCAGAACTAGCCTACTGCCTTGTAGCCTCCCAGCACAGGGAGATAATGAAACCATGGGGAAACCTGCACATCACATTGATGAAGTTTCCACATCAGGGGGAAACTTTCAATACCAAAAAATAAATAACACATTTAATCTAAGCTTGCATCATTCTCCCTCCAATACTAAAGATAACAGCTTAAAATCAAGTTGTCCTTTGCTTGTTAGTGTTAAGAGTTTGGATGCTGTTCTTTTGCGGCCTATATCATGAAGAGGAGGTGGTTGCTACATCTCTTGGTTATTTATCACATTATTATCACATCTTTAGAAATAACAATTTTGCAATGCAGTAAGTTGGTATTTACCGATTTGTTAAACATTCTTCTTTTTTAAACCATGACTTCTTCCCAACCATCAACCTGCAGATATATTACACAGTCAGGGTTCTTCACACAAAGGTGATCAAGTCCTTTGACTAAAGATCAATTTTATTCAGCCTGACACTCTCTTGGGAAATGTGCATTAGCAGTACAGCTATCATCAGAAGAGTTTTGTGAATTGTACGTTGGAAGATGGCCATGTTTGGGCATGTTAAGTGTCCATCAGAAAAAAACTGATAGGATGAAGAGGAAAGAATCCAAGAGACACTGCCAATATTTAGGAAACAGATTCCTCTCTATTGGGTAGATACAGAGTAGAAATGGCCTTCCATTTCTTAGCACAATTCTGCCTTCTCCAAATCAAAAAAAAAAAAAAAATATTGCCATAACTACTCACAGAGGCTTCTTCTGAAGTCAAGGGGGTATTGCCAGCATATTTTAGAGAGTTTCCAGAAGAAGAGAAAGTAAATGCTAGAAAATAGTTATTATTATTTGCTTTATAAATGTTAAAAGTTTTTGCTTCCTCCCCCGCCTCCTTTTTTTTTTTTTTTTTTTCCCTTCAGGAGCTGCCATTTGGTTTTCAGATCGCAGAACTGCTAATAGGAATGTCTCGTCGAGTCTCTCTACATTTGTCTGTCATTTCTTCATCTGTGTAGGTGTTACTTGCATGGCATTACTCAAAGGCTGCTGTAATACTGCTGGCACTAACTGGGATATAACATGTTATGGGGTATTACTCAGTTTTGCAGAACAGATATTTACTTCAGCAGAAACTGCTTTCTGGGGTTTAACTTTTATACTTTCTACTTATGCCTTTTGTGTTTAACAAATTTCCAAACAAAGAATGAAAAAAATTTACCACCAGACAAATGTGTGCACGTGTAAAAGATAAAAGTTCTGCTCAAAAAGAGATCCTCCCTTACAGTCATTTCTAAAGAAAAATTAAAAAAAAAAGAAATGAAATTATTAGTTTGTCTGTCAGGAGAAGAAAGATGTTGCCACCTTTGAAATGGCATTTCAGTTTGTATTTCCTTTTAGCACATTGTTCTAGGCAGATATTAAAGTTTGGCAGGAACAGAAGAACAAAAGCTTCCCGACAAGACAAACTTCATGACTCAACTTATTTGAACCAAACTTTTCGTGAGCTTAATATTGCACTGTAGAAAACCCGGACTGAATACTCAGATGTGTGCAGGAGATCATTATCACTTAGGTTTGTGCCAATTGCTGGTTGTTCTGTCATGGTCCTCACACATCTGACTCCTCCGTTACAGTGTGATTTGTGTTTTCAGTAGGGACTTCCAACACAACCACCACACCAAGTCCTGCCTGGGGCACAGGGGTGCAGCCTCTGTGGATGGCAGTGCACCCACCTACTCCATGCGCGGACCTTCCCCACTGCACGTGGAACCAGTTTGGGTCACTGCTGGCACAATGTCAGCTCCTGCCACACGTGCCACAGGAGAAGACATTTTGCTTTCCATGTCACAATAAGGTGCCCAAATCAGATTGCATGTGCAGTGTGGAGAAGGTTCCCTGCTCTGCTAACCACTCAGCACCACATGCACCCAAGGAAAAAATGTTTACCTGGTGTGGCCACGGTTAACCTTTTTTCCTTGCTGAGACGGTGCCCATGGATGAATTCACTCATGGAAGGGGGGCCCCTCAGAAGATATGATTCTGTGGAGGCGGGATGAGGGGGGGCTCTTAATAATTTCTGTAGGTAGGTCCCTGAAGTCCTGGGATGGCTCTGATCACAAAGGGAAGGTGAGAATAGTCTTGCAGGAGATCCAAGAAAAATACATATGGAAACAAAAGAGTTTTACTTTAATTACCTTTCAAAGCCTCATGTATGACAACATCATGTTAATTTGCTTAACAGGTTAAAAAAAAAAAAACAACCAATGTTGTCCCCTCTTGTGATTTCCACAGCAGGACATCTTGCCTGCCTAGGAAATTCTTGTTGGTATGAGGGGAGGAGGAGATGAGGTTGACTTATACCTCAGCACTCTGGAGTCGACATATATAAGGCTTCTGGAACGTCCTCCTATCTTTTGCATTGTGACTAGAGTATACAGGAAAAGGGAAGGATTATCTAGGACTTTCTAAGTAGAGAAGTCATCAGAACCATGGAGATTCCCAAAGTTATAGAGCTTTGGCAGGACAGTCACAGACAAGATGAGAACTCACTGCTTGGACAGCAAAAAATTTGCATTATGTTATGAATGGCAGCCATCTCCTTTCAAAAAGTTGTTTACACATAAAAATATTGATCTGAGTGAACACATCCATTTTTTTTTTGCACTGACAAAGAAAAGGTGAGTATTAGAGCTTAACAAAGAAAGACTATTTCTTTTGTGTTAAGCACTGAAATGCTCATAGGACACAATCCCTTTTTCTTATTTCAGATGCTCATTTTACCATTTGCAATACCTTAACTTGTTATGGAAAATACATTCACACTAATATTAAAGACATACAAGATGCACTGAGACACTGACAGAATAGAGTTCAAAAAACTGCATTAAGGAGGAGGAAATAACATTGTGAGTAGGTGGATCGGAACCATATGTTGCCAGGCTTTGAAATCCGCAGTCATATCCTCCCCAACTCCTTCTCCCCAGTCAAAATAGAAAAAAAAAAAAGATATATATATAATGTTTACAATTCAGTGAAAGACTTTAATGAAAGTCTGGCCACTGCACTGTACTGTAAAGATCACTGCATGCATACCTTTTCCTCTGAGTGCCACTGCTGACCAGTAAGTTTGGTTGCTGTGGGCCCTGACTATGCAGGAGGAAAGTGTCTATGGTTGGCACGGTGGCTGATGCCTCCTCACTTACTTTAGGGCTGCCGATCTTGCTCTTTCCAAGCTTGCCTTTGCTGCGTCTGGACTGCTCATGGTCGAACTCTAAATCCTCCAGGCGCTGGGTGAGGGCAAGTTTTTGCTGGATAGCCATGCGCAACAGAGAGTTTAGGGTCTTCTTCTCATCCTCTGCAGCTGCTAGCTGCCGCTGCATCTCATCCAGCTGCGTGACGTACTCATCACACCTGGGAAAACAAACAGAGCAGAAATCTGGGGAACTGGTCCAAGAGCCAGCCCTGGCAGGGGAAACATTTCAAGGCCTCTGCTACAGAGACAGGTTTGGGTCAAACTTTTCTTGAACATAACCCTGTAAGCAGCCAGCCTTAATTCTTCTATTCCCATTTTGAACAAACTCGAACTGTTCAGGCTTCCCATTTGGTAAGAGAATCTGTATCTGGAACACCAAAGTAGTCTATGCCTGCGTAACACAATTCTAATGCACATAATGAGCAACTGGAGGGTAGGTTGAGACTGCCTCTACATCAGACCACAAGCAACAATTTTAGGGATGAGTTCCTCTAATAACTCACCATAATAACAAAATCTACTAATTAGATAATGTTATTTACCACAAACAACAAAACCAACTTAAGCAAAGTATTATATAAAAGATAAAAAAAAGACTCTGAACACTTGGCACTTTAGACTTTGTGAAATGAGAAGCCCTTAGTTATTTGCCCTTGTTAACTGGTTAAGCACAATGATTTCACAATGACAAGATATTACCAGCTGCTTTTTAATCCTCAGCCTCTTTTATCATTATGAAAAAATACCCTGATTTCATTCTCTAGATATCTGCAACAGATTTTGAAATATACTAACTTTCTCATATGATTTAAGATGCAATTCAATTTAGTCTTGCTTTAAACAATGTTTACTAAAGTTAACAGGAAGAGCAAGACATTCCAGTATGATCTTAGTCACTTTTTGAAGTGAAACAGGTTCAGTTTATTAAAAATAGATCCATCTATTCAATAAGAACCAAAGGTCGTTAAAGCATAACAGTAGTGAAATTATTCACAGGTAGTGGAATCAGGCATTTGTAGCCACATCAGACGCTCTGCATAAGACTTTTTCACTTGAGATAATGCAGCTTTTGCCAAAACCTCTCTCATATGTGATTTGTACAAATCTAAATAATTTTGCAATGCAACTACAATAGTGTATTAAATGACAATTTAGCTTAATCAGCATTATTCACAGAAAACAAATATATAAAAAAATTTACTTTTCTTTCTCAAAATATATGACTCACTAAACCCTTGAAACTAAACACTGAGCGATGAAATTTGTCTATAACTTTAATCTTCTCCTTGGGAAGCTGCAATAAACTTATTCTTAATCATTCTTCACACATAAATCACATATATATATTGTACTCATCTTTTTAATAATTTAAGTACTTTAATTGGAAGCGAAATGACTAAGCCAGCCATAGTTTTAGCTACAGTTTCAGTAATGACTTTCTTCTGCAGAACCTTAACAAGCATGACTCTGTTTAAGCTGTGAGGATTAGAGACCTTTCTGAAATGTTTGTTGGCTGAAAATCACATCTCTGCTCCAAGCTTTATGATGTTCATGGATGTTTTAGTCAGTTTCTTTGACAGAAACCCTTGAATGAAACCAGCATCCTGGAGATTAAATTCAATCTATGTGAAACAGGAATGACCTAAGATCTGTGTTAGCAAAGTCTACAGTTCTCTTTCTTGCAACCACCTGCACTGTATCTGTTAATTTCTCTCTCCTACTCTTTCCCATTTTCCCCTTTAATTTGTTTAGAAGAAACAGAAACCTTTTTTTATTTGAAAAAAAAATCTTCTATTGAAAATTAAATCAAAAACAAGTAACATCTGCAGCAACACCTTCAGCAGAGTGCCACCAAAGGAACTGGCTACCTTCCTTTAGTAAGGCAATGAGTCGATTTTCTTCCCGGAAAAAACACAGGTTTTCCTCAGGCCCTAGGATGTGTAGGCAATTAGATATCAATTTGTAAAACAGCAATGGAGCACTGGCCCTAGAATGTGCACACACTGGATGCTGTCAGGCTGGCTTCATACTCAAGACAAAAACAAGCTAGTTAATATAACATCTTCCAATTGCTCTGATTAATTATACGGCCTTCCCAGAGGTCTCCCCCTAACAGCAATAAAGCATTCTTGGCAGTTCATTGCAGTGTTTGGGTGGTTCCAGTCATCTGATCTCCACCACAACTCAAAGTTTCCTATTATTTTTCACAAACACATAGCCCATTGTGTCTGTGTTTTGTTGCTCACGCATATATATTTTTTGAGAAACTGCTCAGAAAGGTTAAGCCTAAATCCATCAAATAAAGGCCATAATTAACTTTCGAAACTGCTGAATCAACAGCATCAAAGCTCCTTGAAGTCTGCAGCAGTGAAGGTTATTCCATATAGTGGGAGGTAGCTACTGTCTGCAGCCACAGCATTTTCCTTCAGTGAAATATTAACCACTATGTGCAAGTGTGGGATGAGAAATTTTCCAATTAAAAAAGAAAAAAGATACATGACACATATCCATATTGCCTTTTGCCCACACACTTTGTAAACTTTCAAGTCTCACATCATATTGAGGAACAGAAAGTTTAAGATCTCTTAGGAGAGAGGAGGATGTCTGGCAGGAGGCTGGGGAGTCTGGACTGCATCACACGCCAGGGCTCCAAATGGGGCTTTCAGAAGTGCTCAAATACCTAGTAACAAAAGTTGTCCTGCTCTGCCCCTGAGCCAGAGCTCTTTCCCAACCTGTCCATAAACATCACTGTTACTCTGCTGTCTGGTGGTCTACTTACTGATTGCCAGGGCAGGAGCCAAGATTTCACCTATTTCTCATTTCTCTTGTCTTGGAAAGGAAGCAGAAAGACAAACAACCCCACTCATTTTGTATAAATTGATCCAAGAAGCCTATATAGGAGTCTAAGGGATTTCTGCTTCTATCTTACTCTCTTGTTTAGGCATGTAAAACAAATGCTAAGTCAGGTCTAGGCATAATTTAGGTCACATAAATCAGTAGCAGAGCGTGAACTAAAACCCGAAGACACTGACATGGACAGATCCCTGCTCTTGCCGTAATTCTCTTCTGCTCCAGCAAATCTTTCTTATCTAAGATACCTCCAAGACCTTTACTCCTTTCCTAATCCATCTCTTCACTGCATTTTCTTCAGATAATAAACATAAGAAAACATTTTGATTGATAGAGAATAAAATCAGTGCATGCAGTGTCAGGACTGTGGCAATATCATGAGTCATATTTCTTTCTCTCTCCTTCCCACTGTCTCTATTTAGACTGGGAATGCAAATATATTCAGGGACTCAGTAAAGTTAGTTTTCTAAATATCTTATGATCCTGTTTTAAAAGTAGTTCCTTCTCCCCTTGAATATTAGACTTTTCTTCTATCCCAACCCCCTACAGCAGGTGGGAAAACTAGCATTTTAAAGAATGTATTTTTAATTTGTCCTCCAGATGTGTATTGGCTCTCGGTGTTGCCACTTCACACAGTTCAGAGGTTGCACCAGTGACTTGGGGTTGGCATGAGGGGAAATGATGGGGGAACAGAAAAAGGCTTATACCATTTTCCTGATCTGGGACTATGAGAAGCCACACTGAAGAGAATAAGGAGAGTTATGACAGGAGTTGAGAACTGAAATTCCGCTCTGCCAATCATATGCACCTCACCCCTGTGTACGCCTCCCCAGCCAAAGCTGCGGCAGCAGTTTACACCTCCTTAAAATGCCAATAAAAGTGCCTTTATGAAAGAGTTCTTGCAGAGCAGTACTGTCAGTGGAGACTACCTAGTGCCCCAAAACATCATCAGTCGTAAAAGACAATGTTTTTTAAAAAGCAGAAATCTTAGAATGCTTGCAAATGAACAGTTACAGTGCTTAGCTCTTCTCTATTGCCAGATAAACACAATTAAGCCAAGGGCACCCTGCAAACCTTCTTCTGCTCCCTCAACTTTACAAATAGCCAATATGATGAGGGGAGCCTAGGAAATGGATCCTCCTTTGACCAGAAAGTGGCTCAGAAAGGATTTTTTGGCGGTTTGGACTGCCAAAGAGGGTGTGAGAATGCAGAAACCTTCATCTTATTGTACTGCTTTAATTATGTAGCAAGGCAGATCTGTCAAGGGTTTGTTCACAGAAAAGAAGGTTTTACACTCTATGCTGTTTTTATTCTTAACTATAATGAGGATGTACTCTTGAGTGCTTTAAGTACATTGAGAACAGAAAGTGGGAAAGAAAAAGCCGGAGAGATCAGAAGTACAGAGATTTTAGATCAGAAAGAAAAAGACAGGAAAGAAAAAGAGCAAAAGTACAAGCTGCACAAAGTTTGAACAAGCAGAATGGTATTTGAGGAGGAGGACAGAAGAACTGAACAAAGAACTCAAGGAAAGGAGGGATATAAAAGCATCAGGTGAAAACACACATAAAAATAAAAAACGGTTTGCTTGTTCTTGCTTTTTGTATAAGATCATCTCTGGGAAAACTTTCATGTTTGCTGTTCAGATCAGAAACAGGTCTGCTGTGCCGCTCTTATAATGTGGCACTAGCTTTATCCAATGTATTTGACACTAGAAAAAAACATACAGCTTAACATCAGAATGAACATGTATTTGTGAACCACATTAAGAGAAAAGAATGGTTTATGAAAGAGAAAGAACATAACCCTACCAAACAATATATGAAATCATTTTCAGATCTATAATATAATTCTAGTAGCAGAGATATGTTCTTCCTATAATACAAATTCAGTAGTAAGTATTATGTGATGGAGGCTCACCACAGAAACCACTGTTTCATTTAACAGAAGACTAAACAATTGTTTTCCTGTGCTATTCCATCGAACTGTTATTGCATGGAGAATCTTACATTCTTCCATTTCCAAACAGATTTCTCTTCTTGAACAGATAATTATAGTATAACTATCTGCCATTTAGACAAATGCTATTCCAAATGGAGTACTCGGAATGAGCCAACTATTTGAACGTTTAGGAAAATTGATTTAATTATAAAGGCCATTAGATTCTGGAGTTGAGAAAGTAAAGGAATTTTTCACAACAGGAAAATCAATAGGGACACACTAATAGCCAAGAGCTTGCAGTGACTTTTTGTAAAGCAAATACAAGGAATATTCTTATGGAATATTTTTTGTATCTATGGCTATACAGTACATTTTTAATCACTACTGCATAATTTTCACCAGCAGTAGAAGATGCTATAGGTGAAATTTGTCTCTACTAACACTAGATATTTACAAGCTAGACACCTATAGCTCAGCAAGTCGCACAGATTCCCCTTATAGTTCACAGAAAAGAAAAAAAATTTATCATATTTCACACCTAACCTCTCAGATAGGTGAGAAATTTTCAAGAAAAGATACTGCTGTTTCCCAGCAGCTTTAGTAGATGCCTTAAATCCAAGAGAAGTGTTCACTCAGGATGCCTCAGTTGGGTAAGGAGCATTCAGCATGCCAACATGACCCTTAAATAACAACTTTTAAAGCTTTTCCAAATTGTTCTGTGTCATATTTTGTTGATACATGCTCCATGCAAAGATCCTTTGCTTCATGCTCATGATTCCACCCCTCTCCTTAGCAGATATCTATATAAAATTATCTCATTCATGTATCTCCTAGAGTAACAATCCTGTAAAAATGCATTTCCAAATGCACACATGCATTTCCAAAACACACACTTTGCTTTTCTGAAAACAATTTCTAGGCATAACTGAAATCCATGGAGTTACCCTGGTTCACATCACCTGATGAGTTGGTTCTTTATTTCTGTTATGAGCCTACTCATATTCTTCTGATGATGAAGCTATGATGAATCTGTTCACAGCACCTTTGTCATGGCATATAGATGACTCCTCTTCCTTCCCTCCTATTTCTCTCAGCTACCACTGCCACAGTCACTAGGCAGCCGGGAACTGCAGGAGGCTGGAAGAGGGGAGATGGCACCTGCACACTAAAAGGAGGACTGGAGAGGCATTGGCATGAGGCATGAAGAAGGCTCATCACTTCTACACACTAAAGCACAAGTAAGTGAGCAATCTGCGTTATGTTTGACCAAAGAAACATGGCATACTAGAGAAACTTCCAGAGGCTCCTACTTTCTTTGGTTATTTGGGATTTAAGAATTTCTTGGTCCAAGTGTTCGATCTTAAAAAAATATATTCATAGGTCACCTTTGAAAAAGCCGCTAAAAAGCTAAAGGTCTTCTGAAGAACATATGGGAGAAGGAAAGGAGAGATACAATTAATTACTGTCCTGACAGGAAAACCTATGCTGAAGAAGATATGTAACACTTTTAAATATAAGGAGCAGATAATAAGTCAAATACCACAACTGTAGAAAATAAGAATTCACAGTGGAATGGGAAATTGCAGTGGTCTCACAATTACTTGTGCTGCATTACAGCAAGGAATAGTTGATGAAATAGATTTTTCCAGCGGTAAGTAATAAATCTTGTAATAATGATAACACAGGGTTTTAAAGATTATCATTAACTATATAATAACTTTATGTAAGGGAATCACTGTATTTATCTAGTATTTATCTAGTATTTATTTTTCACTTTAAAATCTAGTATTTATTTTGCACTTTAAAAAAACCTATTAATGCAAATAAACTGGAAGTTGATATTGGCCTTTATAACACTTTTCTCATGGTTGTATCGACATTACTATTCTTCAGCTTTATCTTCCAAGGACATGCATCTCAGCAGCAGTTCAAAGCTTGCAAGCTTTGCACACTGTGCAGTACAGGACTTGTTCACCTTCATCCAGCACAGCTCTGCCTTTGCAGAAAATAATTTCCTTATCTCCTCCTAAGCACCCAACGTACACAGCTAAGTCTATTCTCCCCTTAGCTCACATATTTCCTTTTACAAATTTGAGCCAGACTGCGAAACCATTTCCCTCACCTGGTTGCAAACATTGCTCGCAAGGATGAGAAGGTTGCTGCATCTTCCTTCAAAGCCTTCAGTTCATTTCGTAGTTTGGTCATGGTTTCAGTCACCATTGCTTTTTCATTTTCGTACTTATTCTTCAAGTTGGCCAACGCCACTTCAGCTGTCTGAAAACACAAAGATACATACTTATGAGACAGGTATTTGATAACAGCTAAGATGCCATGTTTGGTTTTGCTTCTGATTACTTTATTCATCACACAGGAAAAGAATATTAGATTTGAGCTTCACTGCACTGTCCCCTTATATGGTTCCACAAAGCCAGGGAGAGCAGAAAGCAGGTGAAAGCACAAAGCCCATTTCAATACCCTGGGCAATCTCGATCTCTCTACAAAACAGTCAGCTCTACATGGAGGGCTCAGCAATATGAGCCATTTTCTACCGCTCAAGTGCACCCCAAGGGCAGCAGCCCGCCACATGGGTACCCCTACCCCATCGCAAGCAGGAAACACCGCGCGTTAGACTCAGCTTCTGCAGCTGAGGGTGAACTGGCCTTGCTGCCAGCTGAGAATCCCTTCACCTTGGCTTAGTGAGGCTGGACGCGTGCAAGGCTAGGACCTGGCACCTTCTCGTTGGGTCTGAGCACTGGGAATACTTATCCTTGCACAAAATAACTTTGGCAGTTTTGACCACTACAGAAAAAAAAAAGACGGAAAAAAAGACTTGAATCTTGTATGTTTTATTCATGAAGTTTAGTCCTGTCTTGAATTTATTCAAGGTACACATTTTATAGAGGTTTTAAACCTACTGCTGCTATGAGACTTAAAATTATTACCATTGAAAGACATTTAGAAAAAAATGCTTCCTTTTACATTTTCTCAGGGGGCTTTAATTGTTTTTTTGCTGCACAAATGCTGCACAAGACGTTGCAGCATTTCATATAAACAGTCACTTTGCTCTGTTGATTTTGTGCATTCTTGAGCCATCAGTAGGGGAGAGAACTGTAGAAAACCATGATTTTAACACAAACAGTAAGGGGACATGACTGAAGAGAATAATGACAAACAGCAGGAAGTCTATTTTAAACTCAGTTTTCTGAAACTCACTAGATTTCTCCCTAACAATGACTCATAATAAAAAGCCATATTAATATCTCCTGCTAAAATATAACTCCATTAATTTGTATCTAGCAAAATAGTACAGGAACAAATTGCAGTACTAAAACAAATTGTATCAAATTTGTCTTCAACTGTAAACCCATCAGCAATGTTTTCCTGCTTTCACAGTATTTTACATAAAGAGAATATATTTTAAAATTCAGCACTATCTGTAATTCTAAATAGATGAATTTCAATGTCAAATTTGAATTCATCTGTGACACATGGTAAAAAAGCACTTAGCAATATACTCAAATAAATGCAGTTTTTATCAGTCTTAATGACATATGCCTTAATATAATCTAGGATGGGAAACACCATCCTACGCTTTGACCTGCATAAAAGAAGAAGAAATCATCAGCTTCCTATCTGTTTCCAGGCATGAGCAAAAGCGTACACTCAAAAAATACCATGGAGACAGGGATTAACCATGTTTAATAAAACAACATTTTTAAGGAAATAGTAAGCCAAGGGACAAATTTCTTTCAACAAATATAATTAAATAAGATTTGAGAATCTTCAGGTCGCTAGCCAGGCAAAGGTGATTTATGAAAGCACCACTGGACTAAATCCTGCCATGGCTCCAAAGTAAGAATCCAGATGTTTTTGTTTTGTAAGAAAAATACAGTCTAAAGTCTCTAAATTTATCGTGCTTAATTTTTGAATATTTGAGTATTTTTCTTAAAATACAAAGGCAGCTAAATTCATATGAAGATTTTCTTTGGTTTAAGTATGAAAATGAGTTAAATATATGTACTACCTAATTTCACATTAGAAAAAAAAGTTTGATTTTTTCAGCAGTGGGATCACATACTCCTTGTAAACCCAACGAGGTACACATTGCTAAAATCACATGCAGGGACTAGATGAAACTAGTTAATTCACTTTCTTCTTGTCCCTCCAGTTATTATTTGTAAGAGAAATTCTCTCCCTGCCTCAAGTGGAAGTGAAGGGCACAGTATCCTGTGCTGGAGAATTTCCTGAATTATATCTATTTTGCAGAATCTCATCTTGGTGCTTTAGTTGGGTAGGGTAGTTGAGCAAAACAAACTATCAGCAATCCATGTGAGCTGACTTGTTTGCTCTGGCTGCTTTGCAATACCAGAGAAGAGTCTTGGAAATTCTGAGCAGCAGATTAAGAACTGCCTTTTTTCTTTTTTCTTTTTTTTCCCTGCAGAACAAATAAAAACCTGGTCTTGGTACTCTTACGTAAGAAAGGATGAAAATAATTCATTACTTCTACTTTCCATGGCTACTGATAACCAGTACCGTCTAAATACAGTACAGCCTTGAGACTTTTGTGTTACTACACTGAAGTGATTCATTTTAGGACCTAGAGGCTGATTGAAGCAGGTGCCTGCCACACTGAGGATGCCAACAACACAGTCCAATCAATCCATATTGGTTTGCTGCCATCAAAACAAAACTACCCGGCACTGTTCCTACCCTTTGCACCCTTTGGACTAAGCTCACAGTGAGCTGTGGGCAAATGAACCGAGGGTGCAGTTTTATGTTGCTCTTCCTGCAGCAACAGCTTTGGCTTAAATTATTCATATTTGTTCCCCCTTTCAGTGAACTTCCAAAATTGTGCCCACCGAACCATCTCAGTGACTTTGTCCTATAGCAGTACCACGGAATAACCTAGCTTTTAAAAACTTCCTTTCCCCTTTCTCTATAATAATAATAATAATAATAATAATAATAATAATAATAATTGTGTTTGTTTTATCTCAGGTAATTTCAGGTTTACACTGGAGCCACATTGATCCATTTTTTTTACTGCTTTTACTGAAGCATTTGATTTTAAGCTGTGGCCAACTACAAAACTGTATCAGAGGAATTATAGAAACACTGCTCCAAATGAAAATGCAACATCTGAGCAATAGGCATTGGAATGGAGAGAATAAGAAAAAGAGGAAAACACATTAAAATGTGTGAACACTCTGCAAAGAGGCAAGTAATGCAGGAGGCTGGGCAAGAAGCTAATTACATTTCTGATAGAAGACCAGGCCATGGCAAGAAATTGGAAAAAAAACACCCACCCAGAGACAGAACATGTCATTCACATCACGACTAGCATTTGCTAGAACAAGGAGTCTCCAAGCCTTGGATGTCTGAAGAGCGTGAGCTGCTCGAGAGCAGGAGAGAGCTGAGGTGCTCAGCACCTCTGGACACACAGACCCAGCCAGAGAGGGCCAGAGACACCGCCAGAACCAATGAGGCTCTTTGCATCATCCTCTTTGTCCTCAGGGAGAAGATGTGTACCCGATTCAGTGTCTTAAAGGCTGCCACCTTAATCCTGAAGTCCAGGGACAAACCTCATCTCCTCAACAGAGACTTCAAGTTCTAAGATGACTTTGTATCTCATTTACTTTACAGTAACAGTGTGAGAAGAAAACCAAGTAAAATTCTGTTGCTGAAAAAATACATAATCGTAAGTACTTCAATTTTGCATGCAATAAAAGAACAGAAGCCCATTACTTTTGTGCAGAAGGTGTACATGGTGCTTAATTCTTCCACCAACTTCATTTTCCAAGTACTGATTCTGCTGCTTCGGGTTTGTGTAATATCAGGCTTTTTGTTCATAGATCAGGCCCTGTATGGCTCCAGTGATTTCTCTGAAGATTTTTATGGGTATCTCAGAGGTGTAAGCTGCAGTGAAATAATTACTGAACTGATCCTAAAAGTTGTTCTAACATTGATTTAATATTACTTTACAATGTAACACTGCTGCTTGCTTTTGCTCAAAATTAGTGTTGGCACAGTAGTTACAACTATGAATAAACAGGCACACTAACCAATAATAATAAATGAAAAAGTAAGCAAGCAAGGCAGCAAGATACACATGCATTGCTATCTTGAGCACTATGTTCAAGTTTGCAGTTTCTTAAAGCAAACCTTGGCTTTTTTTCCTGCATTATAATGTTTTGTGTATTTTCCTTCTGCTTCAGCTTAGCACCAAAATGCTTATTTAAAAATATTACTACAGAAAAGAATTGCAACCAGAACAAAATAAAATACTTTTATCATCAAAAAAAAAAAAAATTCCAAATGCATTAAAATAGGCAAAGGCTTCTGCTTCAACAGAAATCTACTGTGTGTTGTAAGGTACAACTGGACTGCCAGACTGACAGGTCCACTGCAACAGATAAAACACAGACTCCTCCAGTGCCTTCTGCAGACAGGCAATTTATGGTGAAGAGAAATAAATACAACTCAGGGTAGAAATTCAGTCTGCTCTTCTTCTTGCAGGGAATCATTTGCCACTGTACGTGGATAACAAAGGATGTCAGCACACGAAGTGAAGCGATTCACCAGGAACAGGCTAAAAAATGTGTTTTAAACACGATACTGCAGTACTTGGCGCGGTCACTAGATAGCCCCCGCGTGCTCCTGGGTAGGGGTGAGACTTCCTTGCCTGAAACAGAGCCCCAGCTCCCAGACCCTGGAATTGCTTCTGCTCTTCCCCTTCAGATCTGAACAGTGGGATCCTCCAGGCAGGCAGGTCCTCCTCACAGCATCTTCCACCTCCCTCTCTCTCCATTTTTGCAGATCATTGTGCTCTGCAATATTATTCCAACAAGAGCAAAAAAAAAAAAACCCTCACTGAGGGCGCATGTTGGTGCAGACAGCTAACAATGCTGTATTTTTCATGAGAATATTTCTGCCAAGCACAGGATTTGAAATATGGAGCTTTGTTCGGCAAGAACAAAAGCCCTCCTGACCACTTGCCAGTGCAAAGTATAAAATTCCCCAAAGGTAGGAACGTTGCCCACCTGGCAAGAATGTTTCCCACTATCTTGAATTACTGTATGTGTGAAGAAAAGTTCTTGTTTCATACCAATATCAGCTTTGTAAGGACTTTAGGAAAGTTTTTAACAAATCAAAATGTCTGGTTTTGTGGTTTTATGGAAAATGTGCAAAACCAAACCACTTGCCCTTACCAGATTCATCTCCTAGGCTAAAACCAACAGAGAAAAACACTTACCAGCCTGTGGTTGCTTAAATGTCATTATTTTGGAAGGGAAGAATTAGAGGGGTGACTCATGTTTGACTCATGTTTTTTTGAACATGAAGTGTGGTTAGGATACACCCATCACTTTGGGCTGGCAGTATTGGTGTTAGTGTAATAAAAATGCACCCACCCTCTTGTCTCTGTAACTTTTAATTTTTCTTTTCCTTTTATATTACTATGCTTCTTAACTCGAAAGCTTCTGGATGTTGGTATTTGGTTGCAGGGATGATATTGCAAGAGTCTACACAGCTATACATTTTGTAATATTTATGCTTTTATTTAATAGATAAAAAGTTTAGTTAGTATCATCTTCTAATGCAACAAATCTTTCTTTCCCATTTAAGTGAACATGCTTTAGATAATGTTTTATTTCTGTTAGTTATAAAAAAACTCTATATAGAAAGAGCAAGAGTGAGCTAGATTCTCTGGTAATACTACAAAATGGCTCTATGCTAATGAAAAAAATCTTTCACTTGGAATCTAAAGTCATATCCTTCAAATACCTCTTAATATGTTAAATATACATATATTTACTCAGAACTATTTTTGCTTAGCACATACAGCGAGAGATAACATTTAATTAAATTAATAATGAATGTGTACATTCATTACATTTGGAGGGAAAAATACTATAAAATACTCCAATGTGTGTTGAAATATTGTTTCAATTTTTAAATCCCTGGTCTAAAAATCCATCTGAAGATCCAGCAACCCATTTTAATTTAAAACTTAAGACTTCAGATTACTTGACTATTGGGAATTTTAACACTGAAATAGCATCATTGCCATCAGATGGTAGTAGCCTAAGCTGTTAACTGAGATTCATGCCCCCATGTGGTGATTACTGGACTTTTCCAGATGAAAAAAATTCCTAGGCACTGGATTGATGACTTTTCCTCTGCAGCTTCTTATATTTGTACTTAATTCAGGACAAAAAGTGATGCAACAGAGTAAATAAAATCATTTGCATGCCGATATTTAAATTTTTAAAGTGCTTTCAGACCTGGAATCTAAGGGATACTAAGGGCTTGAGAGGATATAGTGTGCAAATAAATTAGTTCATGCAACTACACCCCACGAGCGGAGTTGCCCGCAGCTCCTGAGGTGCTGCGGGTGCTGGCCCAGGTGGTCTCTTCTGTGCTTGTGTTCCTAACCCTTACAAGAGCACCCGGGGTTCAGCGTACCCCAGAAAGCCTCTCCAGAGATGACCCATTCCATTTTCCAGTTTTGGCAATCTTCAATCTGCAGTAAAAATGTTTTGTGCCCATTTAGAATGATGAATCCAGCTATTTAAATACTGCTGACCCTCTAGAGGTAAATCATTTAATCTGCTTAGCAGAAAGCTCTTGTCATTGAAAGAACAGTGAGGTAGTAAGCATCAGGCTGGTTATGAAGCTGTACAGAAGAACTGGGATCTAATCTCAGGTGTTGCTGATATCATTAGAACTTTGTACAATCACTTAATTTTGGATAATCAAATTGAAAATCAAATCTAAAATGGGCAAAGATCTACTTCTGTAGAATGTTTTTAAGTGTCCAGGTTAAGCAACACCATATAAATCCAGCACGTCTCATTTCACCAGCTGGCACTTGACAGCTGTGCACCCTCTGGAGGCTCTAGTACCTCATGTTCCCACCAAAGCCCCCCACACCAGGATGGATTCTGGATGACCCCTTCCCTGCCCTTCTTCTCTCATCTTGCACTGCAGGAAAAGCTCTTCTACCTGTTCCTCTGGGGAATGTTGGGCCAATCACTCAATGAACATCTGGAGTATGAGGGAAGACAGGTCTAGGCTCCCCAAAATTCTTATGGGAAGGTATGTAAGTAATCAGTAGAACTAAGAGTAATTCTTGACCAACTATTTTATTAGCACCTTACCTGCTTGTTGGCTTTCAGCACTGCCCTCAGGGTTGCT
The DNA here is from genome assembly GCA_034781795.1 of Crypturellus tataupa. Classification (NCBI taxonomy): domain Eukaryota; kingdom Metazoa; phylum Chordata; class Aves; order Tinamiformes; family Tinamidae; genus Crypturellus; species Crypturellus tataupa. The sequence goes on from JAWLRI010000241.1 coordinate 432,622, forward strand.
ATCTGCTCCCGCTTTGTACTGAGGAGTGATTTCAGTTTCAGTATCTCTTCCATTAAGGCCTCCTTGTCTTTGTCAATCATGGGCGCCAGCTCCCGAGCTGCCGCACGCTGGCGCGACAGCTGCAGTGACCGATCTACAGCCTTCTGCAAGTGCTTGATTTGGTCCCTTATTATGGCATTGAGGTTGTAGATGTTCATCGGCTCTTTGCGAATGTCACTAGTATCGGAGACTGGGGAGGAGGGAGGGGCTGTGATGACAGGAGAAATTGTAGGTGTTTTTGTTGGGCTCTGTTCCTTGCCAGGCTCTGTGCCCTCTTTTGTCACCGGCTCGGTCGGGGTCCTGGCTTCTACTGGCGATGCCATTCCCCTTCTGGCGAGCCGTGGGGAAAGGAGACCTCGAGGGTCATCCGGTCCCTTCAGGCTTCCGCTGCGGGTGACTCTGCTTTGCCTGTAATAGTCCAACATGACCCTGTTTGGTGTCTCGTTGTTGCACAGGCAGACGTGATGGTAGAGCTGAGCCAGCTCCTCGCTAAAGGTCACCAGCTCATCCTGGGCGGTGTTGAGGGTGTTATGGTTTTCGTTTGCTATGCTCGTCATCCTTTGCAATTCGTTCTCCATGTGGACCATTTTTTCCTGGCTTTCCTTGGTTGATTTCTCCAGGTTTGTCACCTGCTCGTTGTATGTCTGGATCCTGCTCTCATACTTGGCCTTCTCTTCAGTGTAGTTTTCCACATAATTATTATATTTCTCCTTTAAGGCTTTGATTTCAGCTTTAAGGTCAATCACCTCAGTAACTGCTACTTTGTATTTACATTCTAGGATCTCCAAGCCATTGATGTCCACTTCATAGTCATGTGCTTCCTCGCCAGGCTCTCGGCCCTTCTCGCAGTCAAGCTCTGCTTTCAGCTCCTTGTTGTTCTGCAGCCCCCTCATGGCATTGACGTGCTCCGTGAGCCTGTGGACTCGCTCGTGTTGCTCGGTTAGGGCTCCCTTGGTGTGCTCCAGCTGTGTCTGAGACTCCTGGAGGTTGGCCAAGAGAATGGCCTTCTCTCTTTCCACCTGCAAGAGAGGCAAAGTAAGAGATTTCATCCTGTCTGCACTTCTCTGCTGAACTCCAAACTCACATCCATCTCTTCCACTCCCACTCTTCGCGTACACAGTTTGAGGGTTTCAAAGTCTTCAAGGAGATTTTGAAGTACCTGTACCCCTCAACCATAAAATTAAGTCCCAGGGACGTCTTGATCTTGTAGGGAGTTACAGTCCCATCCCCAGCGACCATGTGCAATGTCACAAGGTTGTGATTTTTCTACATATTGCCCAATAAAGAGTTATTTGATGACCAAGCAATTCTGCCTATTCACCTAAAAGAGCATGATAATCCTGAAATTATCAGACCAGTTATTCCCTGAATTTTAGTAGGCAGAAACTGCAATAATATCAGCTACCTCATGTTACACTGAAACATGCACATTTGTCTATGGAGCTTGAATTTACATTTTCCACTCATTCAAAATCTCTAATTATATATTTGGGCTGTTGCAAATACTCATAAAGGAGTGCTTGATTACTGAATGCAAATGCAGTAAACAAATGTCTGCCTACATTTCCATAGATGAAATTAAATTGCCATCACATGTGAGCACACAGACTGCGACACTGAGCACACGCATCTCCCAGGACTTCCCTTCTCCAACATTTAACTATATGCAAAATCCATCCCTTTAAGGGCAAGGGAGAAAAAGCTGTATTTGGGGTATAACCAACAAACATTCTGACCTGATAAATCCCCACTGAAAAATGAATTTTGCACAGCAGATGTCACGGAGAACTCCTCTAGCTGTTTAATGAACAGCATCTTCAATCAAGTGAGCAAGAATAACCGTTTTAAGTTCTGTTCAGATACTTACTACTTGCAGGTAATACCCCTGAAAAATTTAATGCAGTGTGCTTTTTTTTTTCTGTACCTTTGACCAGTTCTGAACTGGGAACCACAGGAGAACAAAAACATGGCTTGTTTTCATGGCTTTTGCAGCAGGATCAGTGTGTCTGTGGAAATCCTGAGCCCAGGTTTATTGCTCTCTCTCCCATGGCTGCAATAGCTCAGCCCTGTGTTCATACACACAGTGAAATTGGCAGTTCCACATTCCCTTTATGGGCAACTGAATTACTAATTCACAGAAATCGAAGCAGTCGGTAGAGAAAAATCCTTTAAAAAAAAGATTTCCTTTGCTATCAGCATCTCCTCAGGTAGTGCTTGGAAAACTCAAATCGGCCATCATGAAACTTGCCAAAGGGAGAAAAAAGCCTTTTAGAGACGTAAGAGAATATTAATGCATCTCAGAAAATCTTCCAGCAGTAGTTCAAACTCCTGTTATCTCATAACTAGGAATCCAGTAGCTGCTGCTGAAATGTATTACGGTACTAAAGCATACACTGATCCCCTCATTTTATAGACAGGCTTTCAAAACATGGCTTTTATTAGAACCTTTATCACTTGCAGCCACCAAATCCTAGGAGCAAAAATAGAAACCATGTTAAGAACCTTTAAAAAATCGGCCTAGTTTTCTTATGTACAGGTGACTGATGACTTAAGAAGAATAAACAGGGCCAAACTTCATCATTATTTAATGATTTAGGAAAAGTCTGACTCTTTGGCCCGGGAATGCTCTTCTTTAGGTCCTACATAACCCATGCTGCAATGTGGAAGGGGACAGCCAAGGGCCAAGAGCATAGTGGTACTCTCCTCTGACATTATTCCCTGGTTCCTGTCCCAGTTCCCCTCTCTTCCCAATTACTGCTCATTCGCAGCATCAGTCCACTCTCTCTGAATTCTATTAACAGAAAGCCCCAAATACCTTAACCTCCCTCTCTGCCAAGACCATCTTGTCAAAAAGTGACTGCTCTCCACAGAACGCTGTCAGTCCTGTGCCAGGGAGCCCTGGGGAGTTATTCAGCAAAAGATTTTTCACCAGCTCTTCCTGTTTTTCAGAGACCAGTCTCCCCCATGTCTATTCTCCATAGAAACTTTCAGCTGAACTATGGCTGTTAGCACCTCGTACAGCAGGCTTGGACGTTAACTGCATTATTCTCACTATATTCTGCGTCATATGAAAGCATTTATTCCCTTAGCCTGGTAAGGTGGGTTAAACCTGTGCAAGGAAATCCAAGTTCCAGTTCATTTAAAGCACCATATCACCTTATGCCTGAAGTGATATGTATAATAATGCTCTATTGCACACCAAAGGCAGTTGGATTTTTACTGCACGGTGGGTATGCTCCAAGCCTTGGGAGCACACAAAAACAAGTGGCTCTAAATATAGAGCCAGAGCACGGTTCCTTTGACACAGGAAGCTGGTGCTAAAGAAGCACGAGTTTTCAGTGACTGCTTAAAAGGCTGGGCAGAATTGACCCTGACAGATTATTGATCTCAGCTGTACCATGAAGGAAATTCAGCAAATCTTAGTCCAGTAATAATGGATGAAGCTGATCTACTTCTGTCTGAAGGTATAAATATGTGTTTCTACTTTCAAGAGGCAAAAAAAAAAAAAAAGAGAAGACACTATCTGAATACTAATGATTCTCTGCTGGGTTTAAGTACAGTAATTATAATTTCTTGTTCTAGACAATACTGTGTCTTATTTTCACCCATAGCAAATTCTGGGGAATAAGCTGTTATTTTTAGAGTATCCTTCAAGGATTTCAGTTTGGGGAGATATCCTCAATTTGTTGTATAGTTTGCAATTATGGGAGCCAATTTAACCATTGCTATTTATCACACCCCTGCACGTCACTTTTATTAATATGAGTAGATCAGCAAACAGTTCCTGCTGAGGAATACTCCAAGTGAACAAGAATTTCATTTCAAGGACTCTGAATCTCAGCCTTAATTTTTATTTGTCAGAGAATACTAGGCCACTGCAGAAGAGAATCTATACTACTTAACTTTTTTTTTTAAGTTAATTTAATTTAACTTTCCAAATAGGACAGTGAGGATGTTGGCCTCAAGAATGAGGAAAACACCATAAAAGGAAAGGAAGGCTCTAAAAATGAGATGACTAGGCCTTCCTGCTGAACAACAGACATACATGTACAAAATAGCAAAGTTTTCATCTCTCAAAAAAGGAGTCTATAAATATAAAAGTATTTCCTGAGAGATATACAGTTTATTCAGTAATTCTACTACAGTCTTTGCAAAGAAAACTGGAGGATATATACCAGCTGTTGAGATGTGACAAACACATGGTAAAAACAACAACTAAAGAGAGAAAATCCAAATTTGCTGAAGAATTACTTTTTGTCAGCTTGAACCCAATTAAATCCCCAAATCTACTAAGCAGAAAAATCTTGGAGGAAATTTTGCATTAAATTTCTGTGACCCCAGGTGAGTTGATATGACTAAATAGAGATGCCCACTTAAAAAAACTGCACATCAGTGTGTTCCAGTAAGCTTTTTCAGTATCTAAAGAAATAATATTTCTTACTTGGGTCTATTCTTTCTTATTTGCACACTAAGTAATGGTATCAGCTATTTATGTGACGTTGTTGTGGCCTGACAAAGCCATGAGACCAAGAAACAGCTTTATTCCTTTTCTAGGGAACTACAGTCCTATGACTATCAGTTTGTGGTGAGCCCCTTTTAAAATGTTCTCTGCTAGTATTTATTAAGAACATCCCTCCCCTTTTGCTCTCTTTTGAAGGTTGTCCAAGCCAAATCCTGTTTCAGCTCAAGTTAATGGTAAAAATTTCCTCTGATTTGCAGGGTGGCCATAACTGAATCTGTCTATATGGCAGTGCTTTTTTCAGATGGCTTTGGTCACACTGAAGACTGCTCTGCTCCATTTGCAATCTCAGGAACATTTTCTGTTAATATATTAGGAAATGACTCCAAATTAACACCATTGGCAACTACAGTATCCATTTCTTTCTTTTCTTCCCACTAAACGTTAGCTCAGATCATGCTTTTTTTCACTCACAGATATTCTCTTGCTAGAGGTATTTCAAGCAAAATCAAGATATGAAGAAACATCAAAGTAGAGAACAGAGAACAGAACATATACAGTCAAGAATGTCATTGAGGAAAATCAAAGTCACGGCAAAAGCTGGTATTAGACTCCATGAGGTGTGTGTCTAATCAGGACATAAAATTAAACTCTTACCTGCATGAGCTGCTGCTTCAGCTTCTGTATTTCTGATATGTTGAGCTCACTGAAGAGGTCTGACACCGGGTGCAGAGATTCCCCTTTCCTAACCGCGGGAGTTCGGAAGTCGCTGTTGAGTTTCACGAGAGGCCCGTGGATATGTCCGTTCATTTTGTCGTCATTGTTGGGCTCACTCCCATCCTCTGCAAATTTTAATCCATCTACTGATATATTAATATGGTTATTATACATACTATCATTGAGGTTGATATACTGGGAGAGTTCCTTCCTCAGATTGTTCTTTTGCTCCCTTTCATTTTTTAAAGTTTCCAGGGCTTCCTCCAGCTGATGCTCAGCAATCTCCTTCAACCGGATGGCATCTTCTAGCTGACTATTAAGCAACACTGTCTCCTCCTCAAAGCGTTTAATCTCATGCTTTAAGCCTTCATATTCAACCTGAATTAGACAAGACAAAGAACATTCATAACACTAAAAATTGAGTCATGAAAACCTGCCATTCACTAGCCTTATTGAAATAGGTGCTGTAAAAAAAAAAAAAAAAAAAAAAAAAAAGAGAGATACCAGGCTTGTGGCTGCAAAAACCAACCACACAGAAAATGAAAATGGTTTAATGCTGTACTGTTTGCCCAGGAGGTGAGAACCAAGGAATAAACTCCTCTTTCAAATTAGTTTATCTGAATAAACAATGTATTTCATGGAAAGAAGGCTATTTAGAAGCAGGTATCCTGGTAATCAGAGATTAACTGTGGGCTGCCATATGCAGTGTTAATATATTATTATATGTATTGATCTTAACTTAATACAGCTTGAACCAGTATTCTGAAGATGACTGTAATCTTCGTATCTATACTCTTATCGGATGTAAAAGTCTCTTCACACATGGATACTCTTAAGCATCTTGGTGTCTTAGTAGTGTTGAAATCTGTATTTGGAAGGTACAAAAGTCTTAGAAGAGCCCAACTTCTCTGTACATATCACACAAACTTCTCCATCATTTGAGAAACATTTAATTTGAAAAAGGAAACAGTAATCACACAGCAAATTTAAACTACAAGATGCTCCAAATTCTCAGAGTTTTTAAAAATACCAGGGAAATGTAATAAATAGGTCATTCAGCACTCAGTACTGGAACTGTGGGGCTGCATGCCATTTTCGAGCACTTGCCGAAATGCTTTCCCCAGTCACACGGTCAGGTTTGGAGGCACTAAATGGTCTCTTGCCTTGCCAGAACACAGGCATCCAGCTGCCAGTATTTTAGCAATATATTTATTAGTAGTGTATGAGGAAGAAAACAACAGCTTCTACTCTGTTCTGTGGAGGCAGCTCCCATTTTAATAGGAGATGGGTGCAAACCTCTATGTTGCACCTAACACGAAACAGCGCACAGGGAAACCAGCCTAGCTATATACCAGGTGCTCAGCAATATTCAGAGCCTGCAAGAGATGCTGCTGCAGAACATGTACCTTGCTGCCCTCCTCCTCCACTGCTAGGAAATCCCACAGCTATCTCACAGCAAAGGAAGATCTTTGCCTATATGGTTACATGTCCATTCCTGACCAGGTCTTCTGGGAGAAATGACTACACTTTGATTTTTAATTTAATTCTATCACAGACTCACGCGCAGAATCACAGACTGGCTGAGGTTGGAAGGGACCTCTAGAGATCATCCAGTCCAACCCCCCTGCTCCAGCAGGGACACCCAGAGCACGTGGCACAGGGTGGCATCCAGGCAGGTTGGCAAGATCTCCAGAGAAGGAGACTCCACAGCCTCTCTCGACAGCCTGTTCCAGGGCTCTGTCACCCTCACAGGAAAGAAGTTCTTCCTCATATGGAAATTAAACCTCCTGTCCATGTAACTTACTCATATTATCATTTCTAAATGGAAAATTTCACACTATCAGTCGTTTGGTGAAAGAGAAAAAGAAATACTGATTTTTCATGCTTTTATAAAAATCTTCTAATTCTACATTTGTAATAAATTAATATGAATTACTATCTGCAATTTTAAAGCATAGTCTCATGTATTTTTCAGCTGACATTGATATTTATATATGTACTATAATAAGGTTCTGGTAAAAACAGAAACATCTGCTATTCTTTTTAGAGGAGAATGTTTATCAACCTGTTAAAAGTCTTACACTTGTTAATCTTTGGAGAGCAAACCTAAAAACTGAAGCACTAATCTTCAAATTCAGAGAACTGAAAAGAATCAAACAACGAAGAAAGAAAGCTCGTAAGTCATATTTGGAAATCTTAAAAAAAAAAAAAAAAAAGGAAAAATAAATGGTATTTTAAAAACTTTGTTTAGAAACTTGTGATCTTTTTTGTCTAGAGATACCCATCTAAAACACTACAAAATTCAACCTTGTGGCTACATTTATAACTTGAGGACACGAAAGTATCTAACTTCTTCCATTTAAACTCTGCATGAAACCAAAAGGTTAGTATCATTCATATGGTAACCATCTCATGAATTTTTCCTTCCAAAAGTTACAAGAAAAAATGTTACAGAAAAGCCCAACTCAGATAATCATAGCTTATTATTGACTCGTGTATATATATATTAGATTACTAATAAAATCCATAGTTTTATTATTTAGAGTATTAGAAAATAAAATGCTCTTTAAATTTCTGCTTGTAAATCAACACTACTATTTTAGGAACTACAAGAACAGGGAAATGTGATAGAAAATGACAGATTTTTAAGGAAGCGATTCAAAATGTGACAGTTCTTTTTTTTTTCCACACATAGCTGGTATTCAGATGCATTATGAATGAAATACTATGACAGGCAGTGGTGCAAACGCTTGCAACAGATTTTCTCCAGGTAGAATCTAGGGCAGTCCAAAAAGCAGTCTTTAATTTTTTTTCCTGTGATGTGAAAATGCCCCCTGTGAGGCTGATGATAAAAAAATACATACCTCAAAGGGAGAATCTGCTGGCTTGATAAAGAGCTCTGACACAAAATGATCTGCTAGAAATTCACTTTCTGTGATGCAAAAGCCTTGACATCTTTATAAGCAAATAAACGATGATCCAGTTTCTACTACCTATATATTCCCCTACTGCACTGCTTCGTGGTTCTAAATGGTTCAATCTCATTTGTGCTAGAAGTGTAAAATATAAGTAAAGAAAGATAAAATAGTACCGCACATTCCTACAGAATAAGATACATTTTGTTAGCAGGCTCCCATTAGAAACCGTAACCATCTTAGATATTTATTTTTATGTTATAAATATTTATTGTATTTATTTTTGATAAAAGCCCTAACTGAACCACACAGTAGCTCAGGACATAAGACAGGGACCACAAAGCGGTGCTACCGTGTGTTAGAAGTGCAGGAATTGGTGTTATGTGGTATAATCTCATGGAGGGATCTAGAAAGATAAAGCCAGTTTCCTCATCCAGTTGGGATACTTAGTTCTTTATCCTGGCAAATTAACTTTTCTGACATGAGAACAAATCCCTTCTGTTCGCTTTAAAAGGCAACTGTGTTCTTGCCTGCTTCCTCGACAGCACTTGCATCCAGGGGCAAAGGAAGCCCTGCTCTGGCAAGGTGGGAGAGCACAGGGCCAGCTCCTGCCTCGGGGCTCACTCTGTGCCACAGGACAGGGCTGGCTCTTGGCTGCAAACTGCTGCAGCTGGGGAAGTTAAGAGACAACCCAGGAGCACTTCACATCCCTTCTTCTGGTCTCAAAATTTGCCATACTTGCAGGTTAGCACTGCAGAGGAGGCAGCAATACCGGGAGGAGAGGAAAAGCAGAGGAGACGGTGCAGGAAACAAAACCAACCAGCTAAACTCTGGGGTTAGGTATTGAGTTCAGTGTGTAAGGAGAGGAAAAGCAGAAAGCGAAAAGCCACAGTTTTACCCATTTTCAATAACTATTCTGCTCTTACAGATCTCTGCACAGATGTATGCCATTGGGAATTCCCTAAAAATGAGAAATGCCTCTCCTTTTCTCAAGTAACATTGTTACAGAATAAGTGTTCATAAAAAAAAACAAACAAAAAAAACCATACAAATTTCTATCAAAAAGCTCTGCTAGATCATATTAGGGAAATTTGAGAAAATGTTGTCATTTTTCAGCATAGCCCCTAGACTCTTTTGATGCTTACTTGATTCTGTTTCAGCGTGGACACCAGTTTCTGCAAAGTGATATTTTCTTCTTCAAGCTCAGTGTAGTCCTGCAGAAGTCTCGCTTCCCGAAACTTGTACTCTCTAATTTCATCTTTCATTCGTATCCTCTGTAGTTCCACCATTTCATTATTCTGGGGAGAGAAAATACAAGTATTTTACCATTTAATCGGGGCCACTTCAGTGACAAGCACTTCCTGTAGAAAAGGCCACAAAAAATGAATCCTCAAATTGCAATGATTTAACAGTGCGTGATGAAACAACATCTTTTTATTTCCAGCAAAAATGTAACTTTGGGTGTACACTGGCAATGTTGAAATGAGAACATAAGATAAGGAAGTTCCAGTTCCAAGGGTTGATGCTTATCAAAATGGAAAACCTGGTAAGGCTTTATCACTTTATTAGTTTTAGTTGCTATATGACATGGCTGCGTCCAAATACAGTTACCTCCTGTTTTCCACACTATCTACATTCACCCCAAAGAGTAGTGACTAATGGCATCTGTTCTGCAAGGACATCTGTAACTGAGCAGGGCGCACTCGCATGTTTGGACCAGCTAGTATTAAATAGAAATATAGGGGTGTGCAGTGGTGGGGAACCTTGCCATGCAGACAGCTGTAAAGCACCCGTCAAAAACCTGAAAAACTCTTAGCTCTCTGGAGCTCATCAGCTGGTTAAGACACAGCAAATATGGTGCCTGAGAATACGCAAGGTCATTGCTTTAATTGTCCCATTAGCAAATGCAGTTCCCACACAACCTTATGAGAAAGGTCACGAGGGATGCATTTCACCTCAAACCACTTCCATCACATTCCTGGTGTGTCTGATTTTTTTTACACGAAGATTCTGGCCATTCCAGAAAGACCCAGAGCTTCCAGGAAGCTCTAAAGACATGACCCTGAATTAAAACAGTCGAGATTAACAGAGAATTAAAACACAGCAGGGAGAAACTGCTGGCTGGTAGGGCCAATCAGTACCCCCACCCCTGCTTTAAATAGAAGCCCCAATTTTCCTGATCAATAGGAAGAGGTGTAATCGATCACATCTCTTTCTGGCTTCCAGGAAGAACACGAGCATCGCTACGGCTCCACTGATGGGGAGATGACCGGGCGAGGTGAACTCAGAGAGGTGAGGAGAGGTGAGGAGAACTCACAGACAGATGAACTCTGTGCCTTGAGCAATGGGGCAGGCCCTCAGCACCACCAGCATGTGAGGAAGAGCTGCCACAGACTGTCGCAGGGGACTTCTCTGGGGAAGGAGAGCCCCATATCTACCGGAAAAGGCACCTACTAAAGACAGCAAAACTGCTGAAATGGTAGTCAGTGAGTTTTAAACAGCTCCATCTGTAAAACTTGCCTTCTAGCGTTCAAAAGCCAAAATGATGCATTCTGACCTGAGGATACACAGAGTTGTACTTAGCGTCAGGTTAAATAACGACAAAAACCCTGAAAATGATACTGCAGAACATGAAAAAAATACGTATATGTTGATATAGCAGCTATGACGGGTGGCAAACAAGCAGGTTTTAAAATGAAGCTTGTTAAAGAAAAATCCCTCCCTGCCCCGGGCTAATTAAGACTAGCAGATTGCTTCCCAGAAGTGCCCTGCGCGCACTGGGCTCCAGCCTGCTGCGGTGGGAGCACGGGCCAGGCTGCAGCACCACGCGCCCGCCGCCACGATGAGCCTCTGCTCCTCTTCCAAACAGGCTCTTCCAGTGCAAGGAAGACCCTGTAGGAAAGGGAGGAAATAAAAACGGGGTGGGCAGAATGGAAGACCAGGCTAAAAAACTTATACTAAATTTTTACATGCTATTATAATATATTACCTCCCTGATGGCCTACTAGGCACATTACTTCCAGAAAATAATCTCAGAAATTAACCCTGCAAGCTTGAGGTACTCTTTTCTAGTGCTGCAAACAGCAACAGAAAACTTAAGCTATCATCTTGCTGGGGTGGATCACCACTGCTTTAACGAGACGGCAGACACATTCCTGCGTCATTTGTAACCGCTTCTCCCACATAGCCTTGGAAGTGTAAACACAACCATTTATAGCACTTCTTTCACACACAGAAACTATTTCTACGGAGCAACTTCTCTTTCTCATTATTGATGGTGTTCGGTCAAACAAACAAAAAAAAAAAAACAGATGAAAACAGAAGCACTGCTCGCCAAAAGCACCCCATCTGCAGAGCCTGCAAAGCTCTGCCCAAAGTGATCCCTCTGCCTGCATCCAAAGGGTTTAGTGCAGGTGGAAGCAATCCATACATGGGATTGCAATCCCCAGCATGAAAAGATGATGCAATATTTCTCTCGTGTAAAATGTGAATTTCTTCACTGAAAATGCCATAGCATTACTCTCCATGCTCCAGGCTCTTCTATTTATGAAAGTCTGCATTATGCTGGCAAATACCCAGCCACACAGAGCTCTATTGCCTTCACGGCTTTATATGAATGGCAGGGCTTTAATAGCAATGCAAAACCTTAGGATTATGCAGCCTTACAAGTGAGCAGCCATAGGACATGCCTGAGTGCTACTGTCCTTCTATTCATGTTAAATCTCTGTTCTCTTTTGCGGAAAAACACTACAGTTCAAAAAATTTCATGCCACATTTGTCCCTTCAAGAAGCACAATATATTATTGTTCCCATCAGACACTCTTATTAAAGACAGTACCTTCTAAAAAAAATGCCTGTTGTTAATTGGAATTGTTTAAAATACACATTTATTCACTGCAAACCATATGGTTAGACAGACTATATATACAGCCACTATATAGCTATAGTACAGAGCTTGTACTGATATACTGGCAGTATGATGCAAACTTTGTCTTTGGTTGCTGCAACAGCCCTCTCTGAAGGTGACTTGTATGAAAACCAAACAAGATGATAAAGAAAATGCAAGGCAAAAGGAGCCTGCCAGCAGGACAGTTATCTACATAAGACACTAGAGGACAACGCAACCCAAATTACTATCCGATCAGCAAAATGATTCATAATTAAACTGTACCAGCAATTGAGTATTGAATATTAAATTTCCAGGATACAGCAACTGGTCCAGATACTCTTATTAGCACATCAATATTATTTTGCATCTCCAGAAAGGATTCTCCTATGAACTATTGCATCTGTAAAAACCAGCTTAATCCAAGAGGTGGAGCTAATGATACATGAAAAATATTTTAATGGCCATAGAAGTTATTTTCAGTCCCAGTCACTAGAAGAACATGGTGCCACAGTTTTCATGGAATTGTGCCAAAAAAGACGGAAAAGGCCTTTCTGGTGAAACTATCACAAACAAGAGAGTCCTTGTCAGCATTGCATCTAATTATACATGAGCACTAATTGTAGAAGACGTCAGTCACGTTGTTCAATGCACTTCTAATGAACCTATACACAACAGAATAGATCATGAGAAATGAAAAACAGAAGGCCCCAGCTGTGATCAAGTTTGTTTAGGTGAGCTATCCAAAGATATATTTTCAAATTGCCATGTATGAACAGAGAAAGACATCTCCATGCTTTACAGGCGTAAGTATCTTCATCGTACATGAGGCACTTCCATCCTTCCAGGTGTCTGAGCACCTGCAGAATATAAACATTAAGCAATAAGCTTCTGAGTTCTCACAGAATTTAATAAAATATATTTGAGTTCATTTTTGATTCAGTTTAGACTTTCAAAATGCTGCGTGCTTATGGAGCACGCTGCATTAACTGTGTGTGGAGACACGCTGTAAGGTATTAGGATGGCTCAATTTCAAAGTGAAAACAACAGAAGTAAATGACAAGAAAGGACTAGGAAAAGAAACACAATTTCCCCATGACCATTTAAAATTTGGAACACCCTCACCCAAGAAAGCGGCTTGCTTTGTGGTGTGTCACTAAACCTATGGAGTGCAAAGCAGCCAAGGGACAGCGGTCCAGTGCTGGGTATTCTCCGTTCCAAGATGAGGAGGCAGCTCTGCTGCCTTTGATTGCTTGAACCATGAACCCACAGACCAAGACCTATGAACTTCTTTGAAACTGGTGCTGCTTTGAAGCTTTCTTTCTGCAGTGAATTCCCTTCCGTCAGCTGGTTTTCAATCTCCCTAGGACTACAGGAAAGGCATTTTTCTGTTAGTTCTGTTTCTTCTCTCTTGGTTCTTCTCCCCTCAAAAAACTGTTGAACTAGTGATTGGGGTTTTTTTTTGCCTATATTTTTTTTCATGTAAATTTTAATGAAAAGATTTTCAGTCCTTACTGCAATAAAACATACTATTTTCCACACTGCAGAACAATCTTGCAATCAGAAACTAATTAGACAGATGCTTCAAACAACTCGGATTTAATCACAAGTTATCTGCTAGAAAATGCATGCAATATCATGATGCTGTGTGTGATTTTATAATCTTTATAATTCATGAATAAGAAGAACAGTGGAAAAATTATATATTCCGGATTAAATGGTACTATATTATGGCTGATGGAGTACAAAACCCTATTTGATCTGGTGACAGTTTTATTGCAGTCGTAGTAAATTGAATGTAATTGAAAATTTATGCTTAGACTAATATCCGTGATCTCATGTGTTTGTAGACATGTCTTTCTGTAAAATTCATGTGCCTTACTTCACTCTACAGAGAGAAATACAAAGTGCATCTTTTATTAATAGCAATAATGAGCACATGATAGAAAATTAAAGGTGGGTACAAATTTAATTACAAATAGACTAATTTTGCATGTGGGAGGTCCCAGAGCACTGACAGCATACTAATAACTTTGGTCAAAAGCAAGTTTAGTTTCTCCTTTAGGACCATCCCAAAACAGAATTAACCGTAATAATAAATAATTCTGGTTCCTTTTTGAATTTATGGGCTATATCTGCTTGGCTTCATGACAGTATAAATAAATCCCTGAAAAATTAATGAGGAAGAAATAACAAAACCCTAAAGCATCTTTAATTCATTGGCTTTAGAAAATAAGGGTATACGCTTACAAAATTTATAGCCTAATTATATGTTGTAGGGCTAGCCTGGAGGACTATTGTATGAGGAGTTAGTGATCCACATAATGGTTGGCCCAAGTATATGCCTATAGTGAATGCTGTATGCCTCAATACATATGTATGTGATTTTTTTAAGCACCTGTGCTATGTGTTGTTCTACTTGAAATATTATTCAACCTTGTCCACGATACATACCATTCCCCAGGCCTTGCAGGTTTATTAATGTGATAGGGGCAATAGGGCATATGTCCCAAGGGGTTTTTTAAGGCTAGGGCCACAGTGCAGACCTGCTTTGCTACCAGCATCTGATGAATCTGCATCGTGAACAAGGCTCTGAAGGAGCACAAGTGAATGGGGAACTGCTGAACCTCCAAACGGAGGAGATCTGAGCATGGTGCCTATCATCCATACTGTGTCCCCTCAGAGTTCCCAGGGTCAGAGAGACTGCAAGATTTTGTAATTTGCCATCACCTTTTCTGGGATAATGATAAATAGTTGTCTGTCTTGAAAATGTTTGCACCTGTCTTGTTAGGATTTGATAAGAACTGGCACCGCCTGGAACAAAACATACCTCCTCTTCAGAGGCCTCAACGGGAGTTATGGATATGTTTTTGTTTTCCATAAAAGAAAAAAGCAAAACATAAAAGAAAAACTATTTTTGCACCATATAGAAAATTTTTCTCCCCAGCATAAGGTAGGAAGTCATACGATATCACTGAAAAAACATGTTTCTGCCTTTCTACTGATGGCAACGTGAAAACACTACAATGAAAAGACCTGCAAGTCTTTTCCTTCCCAGCCTTTTCCTCTCTATCTAAAAAGAGAAAGAAGATAACAGAGAGCACAGAGCTTCACCCCCTCTAAGGACAACCGGCCTCCAAAGAAGCCAGGGAGCAAACTCAGCTCTCCAGTATCTGGAAGAGGAGGCCAAGGATATCCTGGAAGATCTGTGGTGAGCTCCTTCTGCAGGGAAGCAGAGCACAGAGATACCCACCTGCATGGCCCCATGACCTGGAAACCTTGTGAAGATGCCATGGCTCATGGGCAAGAGTTGTCCCCATCCTTTCTCTTAAACCCTTCCAACCAGGTCACAAGGTTCAAAAAGTTGGTTTTTTTTTTCCTCCTCCCAACTCTCATTTCTAACCCCATCACAACTGTGGGCAGCCTGAGTCTCCACCAAGACAGCAGGGCATCTAGTCAAGGTGAAAACACGAGGAAAAAAACAGACAAGACCTCATCCGGAACAGGCAGTGAGTGAGAAATCTCTCACAAATCTCTGCCTCCCAAAATACAGTATTTCAAAGATTTATTTTCCTCACTATTAAGTTTGCATCCTTATTTTTATTCTGAATTAACTGATTTCATCTTCTAAAAAGTTTTATCCAGATGGCATCATTAGGGTCAATAATAGTTGGCATTCTACCTTAACAGCAAGAATGGTGCTCATATTGTCCAAAACCAGAAATCTTGAACTTTTGAAATTTGATTCTGATATCAAAACAAACCAAAAAAACTCCTTAGCTTTTGATATGTCATTCACTACAACTCAACAACACAAAAAAGAGCAGACATGCGGTGAGTGCACAAGATATTTAGATTTTTGAAAATATAGCTGTAAAATAATGAAAGTACCTATAATCTTTTCCTTACACAGATTTACTTAAAAAATGATAGCACTATCACAGATAAGGTTGAAAAGAGCCACATCTTTGCTAGCTGCAGTATATAGAAGAGAAGCCAAACCAAAATAATGGACATGTATTTCAAGTTCCTTGCCTGCAGCAGTTCTTGAATAAAGCATTTACAATACACCAAATAATTGCATCATGTTAGGTTTTCAAGACACTTAATTAGAAGGTGAACTTCAACCAAAGGCAATTAAATGTTCAATGTATGTATTTATTACCAAGTTTTAAACTCATAGTATTTAATGTTTTAAATTCTGCTACATGTAAATCTATCTCATATCAATTTTATTATTTTTTCATTTTTCAATTTATACAGAAGGATATATAATAAGACAGAATTAAGGACTGTTCTGGTTAGGTAAGTATTTAATTTATTCATTTTTTCTGCTGAGTATCACAGTCACATGTTATTAGCACTGTTTCTTTTTATTAACTGACTTGGAAGTATTAGCCTTTAATGCCATATTTATATGCAACTGTCTGGGGAGCACATGTAAAATAGTGGTTTGGTCTTGACTGCATTAATAACAAAGCATACTTCATATTAGATGCCTATAACAAACATGGCTGTAATGTTCCTCACATATTCTCTTTGAAGAAACTACTCTTAACTAAGCTGTACTAAAATAGCATGAGAAGAAATTCAGATTTAAGCCATGTAGCAGAGTTCAGTTAATGTGATCCTTCGGGCATATCTGCACATTTAGAATCAAGTCCCCCATTACAGTATGGTCACACAAAAGTGTAGAATATTCTGTATCAACTGGCTGGAATAAGTTTTACCCAGAGGAAAGCATTGTAGAAGTCATTTTGTTTAAGCTTAAAATTCTGCTGCTCATCTTCCTCTTGTAGCTCCAGTGGCATTGAACATTTCCAAGTGGGAAGATTTAATTCAAAATGCCACTGTGACTGGGTAAAAGAAGGATAATGAAAAGATCTGTACCCTGGGAAAGGTTGATAATAACATATTGCAAAAGAAGTGTAGAGAATGTAGTGCTCCTCACAAAGCAACTTGAGAAGAATGATGTGGCCATGACACATAGGGAAGAGACCATATTGTGCTCCTCACCGCTCTTTGCTTGAGATTTCACCACAATAAAACTCATAGATGACGTACACAAACCAATGGTATGGAAACCACCAGATGCTGCCTGGCACCACCACCCATTCATCCAGACCCACGTTTTTCAGCTTTTTTTTTGATTATTTTCACTCTTCTGCTGCAGTTGCTAAACTCATGTGCCAATGAAGCCTAAATTACACAAAAGGCTTCTCTCTTTAAAGTTATCCTTTCTTGCAGTGTTTGTGCTCTGAAAACGTTACCATTTCCCTTTGGGCACTTCCTTTCTCAGCAACCTCAAGCACTCCGTTTGCTTCCCCCTTTTCCCCTTTTGAAAATCACACAGCCCCCATATGCAGGCTTGACACAGCATCTGTGGAGCGGCTGCCACCTCAGCTCACCTGCTTGCTCCCCCATGCCCCGTCCCACAGGGCCTTCCTGCTCTTGACCTTCTGAAGGTGCAGATGGACAAAGCTACGTCCCCACGGCAGCTGGCCACCAGCCCTAAGGCCAGTGTCACCCCCGCTTCACGCTGCACATGAGCAGATGGGGATGGCCATCACACTCAGGTGAAACCACCTTAGCACACCCTTGCTGTCCCTCTGCTTGGAGGAGGCTGGCTCGTCCAGGTGACGTGGAATTCAGGCAGGTGACATCCAACACAGGTGGCAGCACTTGGGCAACAAGTACTGAAGACACAAGCTACTTTCTAGGAGACTGTTGCCCCTCTGTAGGTCACATACTATTCTGGGCCTGGCTGCGCCTCGTAGGTCCTATTATAAAGATGTTGAAAACAAATTACCCTGACCAAACTAGCTCAGGAAAAAATGGGGCTTTTGGAGCATTTTTCAACTGAATGGCATTTTTTTTCTCTCTGTCCAATTACAACCTCTATTCTGAATGGTGTCGATGCCTAACCACTATTTAACAAGCTCACAGCAGTGATTCTACATGACAATGCCTCAAGGCAGGCTTTTTTTGATGGAGGATTCACGCAGGCCTTTTCAAGCTCATCAAGAAACCAGAAGCTGCTTTTAAAGCCTAACTGATCACTTGGGGGAGACATCTGCCAGCGCTGGGTATCTCTTTGAGAGGCCATCTGTCTGGTACAAAGTGCCAAACTTCTTCCTAGACTCGCGGGGGCATCGGGCAGCCAACAAAAGGGAAGTTGTGCTGACACTGTGTTGCTTTTGCAATCAGTTTAAGCTTAGCCGTATGACAGCTGCTGCTCCCAGGTCCCCGGCCCTCCCTTGGGCCAGCACCAGCTTTCTTCACACAACCAGTGAGATCAAGGGGCTGCAGTCCATCCCAGAAGAAAAAGCACAGCAAAGGTAAAAGTTGGCTTTTAGAAAATAAAGTTAGTTTTTGGTGGTACTTTCTGATACTACTGATGAGGTGGACACTGGCACTACTCAAGCAGGTATTAGCAACACAAGTCATTTCTCTTTTGGATATTCTTGATGCTCAGCACAAAATCCATGATCCAGAGGTGGAAATCCCAACAACTAGGTCTCTCCTTAGGACTCGAAGCTGTTTTAATTGCAGCTCATTGCTAGCTCAATCCTACAGTCTGTATTTCAGCAGTCAGGCTGCACTGCCAAGGGATGCAAGGGACAGGACGGGGGCTCCGAGCTCAGCCTCCCCATCCTGCCATGGCTGGCAATACTGTCCAAGCTCTGCAGCTTTCGACTTGCATGCTGACCAGCCTTCAGCCATAAACACAGGCCCATAAATACCAGCTAGAAGTCACAATGTCTGTGAACAAGTACCTCTGCCTTCTCCAGTTCAGCAGAACAGCCTGCAGTGTGAGGACGCCGCTGCAGAGCTGTGTTAGAGCTCAGGAAACTAGCTAGGAATGCACTAGCACAGACCCAGGCTGCGCAGCAGCCCTAGGCCGATCCTCAGGACTGTACAGCTGAGGTAGCAGGGGGCCAAGCTCAAGTTAATCAGATGGGTAATTAACCTTGATCCTCAGCTCACATTAGACCACAGAGATCATAGAAAGATCTCAAAGGGGCCCTTGAGAAGCATCCAAACCATCGTTCTTTCCCAAGAGAGAAGCAACTATATCTATGTCATTCCTGGGTATTTGCCTCCTTGAACACTTCTAATGACAGATTTTCATCACCTTTCCCCTAAGCTTGTTTCCCAGCTTCACTTCTGCCTTTGTCAGAAACCTCTTTTGCATCTCTGATCTGAACCTGAGCCTTTCATGCTGCAATTGGAAAACAGTGTTATTCTTCAATCTACAAAAGACACTAAAACAAATGTACCTGTTCCTCCAGGCAAGAGTCTGTTATTTACCTACTATCCCTTCCTTAAAAGAGAAAGCACAGGAGAAGTGACGACTCCAGGTAGTTTCTATGACAGAGAAAACTTGCAGGAGATGTAGTGGGTAAGTAGGGAGTTGGCTGATGTTGACAAGGGTAACTTGATGATTACAAACGTAAGTAGAAGACCCCAGTTAACGCTCTCCATTCCTTCTAACACATGGTTCCTCACAGTGAACAGAAAAGAGAAATATACTTAAAAATGCAACTCTTCTTCATATATATTAGAAAGTACTGTGAATACATAATTAAGGATACCATCTATTCACTGTTAAAAATATATTTCAATAGTCATCTAGTGGGAGAGTCTCTCATACTGCAGGGAAGCTGCAAGAGCTGAACATCAAAGGAACGCTGTAAAAGCACATGCTCGTATAAAGCTTCCCTTGTTAATTATTCTTGCAGATTGCCAGGTGCAGAGATGTTTTAAAAATTCTTTGGGAATCTGCTCATACTACCCTCGCAATGACAATATAGAGAGTTCTCCTTGAAAACTATCAGTGAAGTATAAACGGTTGCTAGGAAAGGAGAAACAACATGGAAGAAAAATTTCAGAATTCTTCTTCTCCAGAGGACACAGAGGCACAGCATCTTTAAAAAAACACACCTGTGCTACAAAATCCAAATGTTACCTTGTGGCCAATTCTGTCATTACTAAGGTACAATATTTCCTCAAAGTCAGGAATAATTTCAGTAATTAAAATCCATGCAATTTTATCCATCTGCTGCAGGAATAAGCATAGCATTCTGCAATTTATTTGACCTTGTGTGCAGAACAGCCATCCACCCACACTTATTTTTCTATGACATGATCAGAAACATCAATTCAGAAATATTTGTTGATTAATATTAAAAAGATGAAAATGACTTGATGACTAATGCCTTTTCCTTCCAGACTTGGCATTTCTATTTTAGGTAATATATTTGAATGACTTAGGTGGTGAATATAAGCAAAGGTATATTTCTGTCTGTAAACTATATTTTTCAGGACTGAATTTTATGCATAAATTTTATTCATTAGAGCACACCTGATAATTCATGAATGTAAATGATTACTTTGATAAAGTAAAATACACTAAAGGCTACTTGTTTTTTTTTTAATAGCAGATGGTGGAAATACCTGCATTCAAGTATCTCTGTAACATTGTATTATTCTTGACAGTTCAATAGAAAATAGTTATAAACCTTATCTTAGCTACCATAATCTGCCCTTTCCTTTATTTATATTAATGTGGACCATGTTTCATTGATTTACTTTATGTCTATTAAAGTCAATTTTAGTAACTACCTCGTCCTTAAAAAGCTGATGAAACAAGACTGCTTCTTTTGGCACACAGAAGATAAATACAAATGTAAAGCATTTCATAGCAGCACAATGTAAGGACTGAATACTAATGATATAATCTCTGTGAGAGATATTCAAGCATGTTGTTCATGGCAGCACAACCTTAGGATTAAATTATCCTCTTGGAAATTGAATAAACACTGAGTATAATTCAGTGTCTGCAATGCATCGAGGTAAAACAAAACATTGGATTTATTTGAGGAGCAAAATATTAGTCAAGCTATTGGATTGCACAACTGTAGATTCTTAAATTCTTTTTTTTTCACTTATATCACTTTGAAAACATTGCTGTTTTGCCGTCTGTCAGACTTTTAGAAGCTTATTATGGGTGTTGTCTGATGACAGCAGTCTTCTGATGAATAAGATTACAGGATCCTAAGAAAGGATCCAGTTAAAAGAACTGAACTGGGAATTCTCCCCAAAGCTTAAGACATCCCTTTCATTTTAAATATAATATAATATAATATAATATAATAATATATATATTATATTGTTAGCAGGTTGGATTGTCTTCCCTATTGGCACTGTAGCATATATATAAATAAATAATAATGTAATAATCTATAATTATATATATAATATAATAAATAATTATATTTTATATTATCTATTATATTATATTATATATAATTATTTATTATAGCATTGATTATTTTGTAGAAACTCCTCATGGCATGAAGAGGAGAATATCCTACGGCAAATACTGAGTGTTTTATATGATTGTTAAAGCACTTGTGAGCAATGGGACACAGTAGCTCTTGCAGCTGGACAGTGAAGCCACCCGTTGAGCAAGACAGCAGAGTAGTTTGCTGAAACTGGGTTCAAGAATCTTGATGAATGAAAAAATACTATTTTTTTCCAGATTTATGGAAATTCAGAAAGATTTCTGTATCATTACAGAGAAAGACACGCGCAGATGAGAAACAGAGAAAATATTTTTTTGAAAGGTCAGTGTATCTGGGCCTTCCAGTGTCAGGACTTCAAACTCCTAAGCCTTTGCCCCTGCTTGGCAGGCCAGGGGCTCCCTGCCACACAAAGGTGGATAAAGCTGGACAGTGAGTCCACGTCACAGTTTTAATTACTCTCTTTATTTTTAACTTGGACTATTTTTAATATCAAATATAGCAAAACATTAGGGGACTGTTGCAAGTTCATTGCAATGTTTGTGCATTTTCTCTGAGATTCTGAAGTACTTAACCAGGACCTCAGTATAATATTGCTGATTAATTCCAATGATATAGTTTCAGCAAATAACTATTTAAAATTAGATTTTTCAACTCTTATTGTATGTGCTCCGTGGCTGGATACAGCTCAACTGAATTCACTTATATACCACAAAAAAAAACAAACATAAAACAATGACAACAAAGACAAAAAAGATAAAAAAAGCACAGCAGAATAATCAATCTAAAGTGACTGCCTTCCTCAGAAGAAAAAGAACATCATTATGCTTGAAGTAGGTCATGATTCATACAAGAAACAGGAAAAAGATGAGACTTATCAAGTCTGTTTCTTTACTGATCAGAACTGATCGATATATATTCCCTGTCACACAGCTTCAGAGCTATGGATCATTGCTTTTCCTCCACTTCTCCCCCCGCCGCATTGTTGAAATATTGCTACAGTGCCAATAGGGAAGACAATCCAACCTGCTAACAATCCCCTAGATTTTTAATAATTACACTGAGGTTTGGTTTACTTAACAACTTGAACAGAGGATTAGCTTTTTATCTTGCTGATCATTGCATATTAACACTGTATACCTACATAAAAATATATATTATGGAATACACATATCCACATAGTTGTACCATGCTCTTTGTGCGACGTGAAGTGCGACACCTCCAAGAACAACAGCATAACAGAGTAAAACCCTCCAAACAGAAACTGAAGTATAACACGTTGCCCCTATTAGAGACTGCACACTGCTTTCATAACCTCTGCCTTTTCCTTTTGATCAAATGCAAAT
Source organism: Crypturellus tataupa (assembly GCA_034781795.1). Lineage (NCBI taxonomy): Eukaryota > Metazoa > Chordata > Aves > Tinamiformes > Tinamidae > Crypturellus > Crypturellus tataupa. The sequence continues at coordinate 455,289 of JAWLRI010000241.1, forward strand.
TTCTGTGGCACAAGAATTTTGCTGCAGCTTGGAAAAAACAACCTTGGAAAAGTAGTTGTTCTGCCCCAAACACCTCCACTGTGGAAACAGGTTACCTTCTTTTAATGGAGAAGCCAAATTGCCACTATATGAGGCCAGTGTAATTAACCTGGTACCCATTTTGGCGTTCTACAATACGTCAGACATCAATGCCTAACAATTTGGCATCCGCTAAGCTCCAGCACACACAGGGAAAACAGCTGAGCTAGTTTAGGAAAAACAACAGTCCTACTTACGAGTTGGAGACCTTACTGATGCATGGACATTAAGTCAAAATCCCTGGGTTTCCATAATGTGTGGCTTTCCTTCTGGCACAATCCAAAAGCTTAAGTTAAAGTTGTAAGTCCGTGCCTGGCTTCGGTCCTGAGAAGACTGAAAACTGACCTTGATTTCCTTTGTGTGCCCTCGAACCAGTAGTGTTGGAGGCTCATGGCAAATCTCATGGGACTTTGCCAACCACTTCGTCCAAATGTAGATGTCCCACTGAAATCTTCTCCTGCTCCGAACTTGTTTTAAGCTCAGGAAAAAAAAAAAAAAAAGTCCCCCTGCCCTGCCTGTCTAAAAACTTCACCACTTTCAAGTTTGCAAAAAGACTGCTACTCCTCCCTACCATTTGAGGTCCCTTTTCTCCTCACTGTAGCCAAATCTTTTCGCTACTCCAAACGTGTCTACTTTTTGTCCGCTTCTTCAATCAAGAACACAAGGGTGCTCAGCACGGAACAAAGATTAGTTTCTTGAATATCTGTCACTTCATTTTACATAGGGACTAATGAAAGACGTACAAATAACATGTGTAAGAGCTAAATTTAAAGGTGCAAGAAAAAAAAAAGCTTCACAGGATGCATATCTGTCAAACTTCAAAGTGTATTATTATCCAAATGACAAATGTTTCAAGCTGTTTATTTGAAAAATAAATAAATAAATAAATATATGTAAAAAAAATACCCTGGTGACAACAAACAAACAGAAATCTGCACCAATAGTCTGCCCTAATGTGCTGTCCATCCCTTGTAGACAAAGGGATAGGCTCGTCTTTCTGGGTGACGTTTTCCTCAAAAGCTTTACAAAACTGAGGATACCTTGAGGAAATCAAAGTTCTTCCTTTTCTTAAAAACCTTCCTCCTAAGTTTCCCCTTCATCCCGAGGTCAGTTTTGGGAAAAAGCACAAGGAAAAGAAAAACCGAGCATCCATAAAATAGTTATAATATTCTTGGTTCTCTGCTTGCACAAAAGTGGCTGAGGGAATGCTGTGGACAAAATTTCTGTCTCAACAGTTCTGAAAGCCTAGGAAGATGACCTATCTAGGTGAAAACAAGTACTTTGACAAATGTTAGCCAATGTACATTAAATGCTCTGCACTAAAACCATTCAGTGCAGAAAGCAGGCCACAGTATTCCTGCACGTTACTTGGCTGAGTTAAGCCATATCAGGTATTAACGAGCAGTGTGATAGCATAAGGATGGTAAAAAAATTGTTTTTGGTAAAGTCCAACAAAATTGTAAATGTTTGCTTAAAATTGAGGACTCACAGTTATTAACATTTGGACTAATCCTACCTGAATCTGCATTTCCTCCTACTAAAGAATCATGTTCACATGTTTTACTTAGATGCAACAGAGCCAGGTAAGAGATGTCACCTCTCATGGGAGTCAGGAGAAAGGCAGCAGGCAAACCTTCTCAGTTGGCTCACGTATCTGTTGACTCAGGATTGCTCCCATGTGTGAAAAACTTCCGCTTTGTTTCTTTTTAGGTCAGGTAATTCTCTCCTAGTTCACATGCCACAAGCCCTAACGGCAGCCCTCTTGGGCTCTAGACAAACCCTAGATCTCATCCAAACCCAGCACAATCAGTGGAAGAACGCGGACGGGACACGTTAAACTTTTGAGCTTCACATACATTTGGGGCGGTCGCAGCACTGGGAGGGAGCAGCACGGCAGCAGCAGAGCGCAAGGCACGGCTGTTTGCTAACCGTGATTTTTGGAGGTTAAGCCTCAGGCAAGGCTTACTTCACCAAAGTGGCACCACTTGTCCCAGCCCTGGGACACGTCACATCACTGTGGGTGCTCAGAGTGCACTGCTCTTGCCAGAGTACCGCAAAGGTCTCGATAAGGCATCTGTGGGCTCCCTGCGGCTCTCTGAAAGCAGTGAAACACCACCGGATTTTGCTTCATACAGGAACTCCGCTTTGTTCTCAATGGGGAAAGGGGAGTGCTTTGTACCAGGCAGGCCCCACTAACATGGCCTTTCACAGGAGAACAAAAGCCCGTGATGCAATTTTGCCTGCTTAGAATCTCAATTAGAGAACTAGAAACTTGGATGTGGCAACTGCAGACAGCTTTGAGAGCAAGCAGGAAGTGGGAGATGGACGATGCAGGAGACAGGATTTTCTTAAAATGAAACTACCCCTCTTTAAAAAAAGAAAAAGCTTTAGGATGCAACACATACTTCCTCCATCATCCAGATAGATCACTAAACACCAAAGGCACTTAAAATTCAATATGCCTCAGTTATTAAAAATGGGGGTATTAGATTCTGTGCCTCAACTACTCCATTTGGGGAAAAAAAAATCTAATCTAATGACAGAAAATTTGTGCAGATTATACAGCTTAAGTACTTGAAATATGAGCACAGTTAGAACAGCACATAATTTTGATTATCAGGTAAACTATAAATGATTCTATATAAAGAGGCGCTAAATCTTTAAAATACGTCTTGTTTTAAAAAAAATCTCACTGCAGATAGAAGTTATTTCCATAGTAACTTATCTCCCATATGAATAAGATGAATGTGTGCTATAAGAACAGACTGGTTTAATTCTCTCTCCTAGTATGCAGGGAGCTGAACAGATGGCAGCCACACTGAGGTAGCAGCAGTAATCTCGTCTTTGCTTATCCATGTAATCTTTATCGCTTCCGTAAGATGAGAAAATGATTCACCTATGAAATAGAACATTCTATGGATGAGGCAGAAAAGTTGACTTTTTTTCCCCCCCTCTGGAAGTTTTTGGAATGCTTAGACACCAGCATTAAATCATTATAATTTCTAAAACAAATTAAAAAGAAAGGTACTTTTTTTTTTCAATTAATTAGTGGATGTCCTTTTTTTTTTAATTAGTTATGAGATAACTTCTAAATAAGCAGTCTCTCAGTAAATTGGTAGCTACCTTTTTTTGTTGTTGTTGTTTCTTTGCTTTTATGCTAAGATTACCTTGAATGCCAAGGAGAGAAACAAATACCAAAGATGCACCTTTATCTTGCACTTAAGGAAGACTTGGGAAGCATGCACTGCTAGAACATATGAAAACATTTGATAATATTTAATAATGACTTGAGAATGAAGAGGCAAATATATACTAGCTATAGTTCAGCTGAGGTCAACAGTGATGCATCAGGAATTAACTTTGGCCAAGATCTATAAACATACTATGTAGGTAAACAGGTCTGATGCATCTTGGTACCTAGATGAAATTGATTTCCAAAAAAAAGGCATCAGGGAGAGGGAAAGCACTGAAAGTTTCAACTGTCCATCATGTAAGGAACTGAAGAGAGTAAATCAAATTAAGCCACAGACTGGAACAAAGTTACAGAGCTTCACAGCGTCACCAAGAAAGATGCTTCTTGCATCCAGCTGTCTGTGTCTTATTAAAAATAAAATAAAGTCTCCTAGGGTAGCTTTCTTGCAGAAACAGGGTTAGAAGGTGAAAAACATTCTGTGTGCCACAAAACTTTGTTCCAACATGGATCCTGCCTTAATTATTCACAGTAACTATATGGTTTATTGCCCTGATCCAGGAGCAAAAGGGCACAGAGCTGAGAGATCATGACCCTTCTACAGTGCCACAGTGTTGGAGAGTAGAAACACTGTACTTCCTTAACCTGATGAGGGATTACTTAATTGAAGAAGGAATATATATATTTATATATGTATACATATATGATACACCAAATGGTTGTTCTGCCATTCAGAGGGACTGGACAGGTTGGGCAGAGAGGAACCTCATAAAGCTCAGTAAAGGCCAGTGCAGGATCCTGCAACTAGGGCAGAATAACCAAGCACTGGTACAGGCTGTGGGCCGACCAGCACTCTGTTGTCAGCCTGTTTTTGACACCAAGCATAACTCAATCATGGGTGTCTAGGCTGAGTATGGCATAAAGTTATTAAAAAAAATAAGACTACCAAATATATTGGAAGAAAATAATGCACAGGTAAGGTAGGAAAATAGTCTTCCCACGAGGAAAGGCAAGGAAAAGAAGCCTGGGTACATCTGAGGAGACATACCCGTAGTTCTCCCCTTTTCTTAAAAAGGGAGTCATTTTCCAGCTGGAAAAAAAAAAAAAAAAAAAAAAAAAAAAAAGAAGTGGCATTAGCTCTATGTTTTTTTTTTTTTTTTCCTCATTATTTGCTGTTATTTAAAAAGCAAACACCGGTTCTGCTTATCTTACAGATAGATTGACAAAGAAATGAGACTACCGATGCATCAGTACCTACACAAGCACATCTACAGAAGTCTCAGATGCAGCCCGGTGATGCTCATTATATTAGAGAGGGAATTTAAATTTCCAGTACCTCCATATATACCTCCTTTCATATATACATCTATATCCCTGAGTAACCTGATTGCTGTCCCATTTCTCTGCTCCTAGAAAAGCCATGCTGGAGACACAGGAAATCCATCATTTCCGTTACAAGAAAAAATCCTCTTCAAACAATCCGTGAGCACTAATCCTAGCTTCCAGCCAAACACCTGGCAATATGGAAAGCCTCCAAAGACCCTTTTATTGTGGCTGGCACACTCTGAAATCCCATCGAGACAAAAGAGAGCTCAACACCCACTGAAGAACACTCACCTCCACTAGGTCAAACTGATTTAAAACACACTAGTGAGGAATCACATTATCTGACATTAAGCTAAGGATGACCCCCTAGTCATCAGAACCAGGCAGGTCTCCATCATCACTTTTAAATCCTTCGATACAACTACATCTTAAATCCAGCCACAGAAGACCTGACTCACAGTATTCCACAGTAATATGTAATAAATACTTCCTTTTAAAAGAGGATTAAGACCTCTACATGAAAGAATAAAGTAAATAAATACAGAAGCCTTTTCACTTTTGTTAAACTCTCCCTGCTATTAGGAGAGAGTGTACCTATTTCACATGCAACACCAGGAGTTCTTTAAATTACTTTATTTTTCAGAGAGGCTTTTCATTTCCAGGTGTGACTGCACTTGCCGCTCAGCTGGTCACCTGAGAGACACAAGGTTTGCACAGATGTAGCCCAAGTAGAAGCTGCAATGCAGAGGAAAGCTGGGAGAAAGAGCATTCGTATTACAGACGTGTTTTGCTGAAAGGCCAGATTAACACTAGTGCTTTCTGTTCATTTCTTCTTTCATTTTTATTTCCTTTTTTTTTAATAAAAGGGAAATCTCTAGAAAAAATACTTTAAAGAAAGCTATAAAATTTATGTCCTGAAGAAGATTTTGTTTCCCAAATAATTGATGGAAAAATGTCAATTCCATTAAAAATCTCTCTCAGACCAAATTATTTGCCCCAATGTTTGCTGAAAAATAATAGGCTATCGACTTTTTGCAATATGAAGCAAAATTTAGAGCAATGAAATAAAAGTCAGAATCTTGCTGGAGAACAGCTGAAAACATTTCTGCATTCATGAGCAGTCTATGATAAATCAGTTTAGAAGTCAGCCCTGCTCACACTGAAATAATAATATTTTTAAGGGATTACAAAAGGAGATGCAATGCAGAAAGCCAGAGGGAGAGCACAAGACTCCAAACAGTGACCCCAACAGGTCCCGAAGTATGTGTTTCACTGGAGGTAGTGACATATGTTTATTTTACCCTACTACGGTTTTCCCAATCCATTTTACCACACCACCGAATTACCAGGCCCCACTGTAGGGCCTGAACTGTTTTTCAGCTGCAGCAGTAGCTTTAAAACATGTGACCTTTCAAAACTCAGATGGGAATGATGCTTGGTGCTGCTTCCACTACTTCAAGGCACAATTAAAGGGTCGTGTTCTTTAGGGGGAACCTGCAACATACAAAACTATTAAGCAGAACCGCTTAAGTGCCTTTAACAAAAACCCACTGAGCTTTTCACCATTTCAGTAGCATGTAAGCTTTGATACACTCAGTACACACACAAGCTTTCAAACACGGGAAGACTCATACTAGAATTTTGCTGCACTGATGGCCAGAGAAGTTGCAGCCACAACAAAGTTCCCTGAAGCGCTGGGATGTAATGGAGAAGAAACCAGAGAGTTTGGGCTTTACTCTCCTGGGCTTGCTTACAACCACCTGGGAAAAGGTCCATGCAATACGATATGAAAAACACAAGGATAATCCAGTCTTTGCATTTGGCTCTTGATGGAAAGCAAGGCTAACTCCTAAGCCTATGAAACCATCATATCCCTAAGTTTTTGCCATGGTTTTTAATGAAATGACACAGGGCTGAAAATAATGCCAGTTAAGTTGCTCTCCTTAGAAGCAAGGAGCGTTTTAGTCAAAGAACGAATTCTTTGTGAACTATTCTGCCTTTAAATACATGATCACAACTCTTCCTGCCCCAAGGCACCCAGGCTGTAGCACTGTCATTATAAATACACAAATAACCTGCAGCTCTGACACTTCCCAGCCCCACTAAGAACAACAACAACACGGGCTATGTTAGGGAAACTCAAGAGCTTCGATTTTTGGCAAATCTGTATTGAGTGTGAAAAGAAAATAGGGACCCCAAATTCAAAGCAATGATTAATCTATATTCAATAGTGCTGCTGAAGTAGAGCTGGCAGCTGCATCATTATTTCCTTCTAATTGCTGCAATGCAAAGCCAGGTAATGGTATTCATTGAATTCCTGCAAACTAGTCCTTAGGTCACCCATGCAATTCCCAGCCTGTATCAGCAAGAGGCAGGTGGTGTAGCTGCCCTGTATTAGAATGCATGATACACAAAGAATTGATTGCTAACATGCTAAATGGCAAAGGATTCCCTAAACAGAAACACCAGCAGGGTCTTCTTATTTTATATTTCCACTGTTTTATGTTTTCCCATTGGTCTGAAGCCTTCTAAAAATTCAGAACACACATTATTTTTCCCTTCAAGTAGAATAACAATAAAATGGTATTTTTCAGTCCTTTCAGCAGTTTTACATTCAATTTCACTTATATCATATAGAGTGATTTTAAAACAAGCTCCACTATGTAGCCCCATCTCATAACAAATTCAGGAGAAAGAAATTATGTAGTCAGATTAGCAGAGTCATTCAAAATTTTTAGAGGGCAAGAGAAGTGGTAGTAGAAAATTCATATTTTTAAGTGTTTGTAGGAGATAAAAACATAAAACATAGTGAAAAGCTAATACATAAAAGTTGTCAAGAAACTGACAGCTCAAATTATCACAAAGATATATATTCCAGGGGCAAATTAAACTGTGTAAAAATAACTGCTGTACCTTCTAGCCTCCAAAACAAAAATATTTTGACAATACCTCAGAGATCTGCAATAAAGTGCATTCCAAAAACACCAACCAGGTATATCTATATCTCTATTTCTTGAGTAACAGTTTCCTGCCCAGTAAAATGCATATTTGAACTGCTGCCAAACAAGGTAGGCACCAGTTCCACAAGGTGCCTACTGCCTGGCTGCAGGTATCAATAAGCCTATACTTATGCTTTCTTTTCTCATGCTTTTGTTTAAAGTCTGCTTGATGTCTTCACGTTCATGTTGGAACTTCTCACACCTTGTCAAGGTCTGCAGATGCACTTCTTCCTGACCATGGATATTTGTAGAATTGTGGATAAACACGCAAAGCTTTTTCTCTCAGGTCATTAGAGCCAACCAAATCAGAATGAGCTGTGGAACCTTGATGTTGACTTGATATAAGCCAAAAGACTGAAGTTCTTTCATCCTAAATGACAACCAACTCTGTCTATAGCTGTTCTTTATTTTTCTTTCTTATATCCATTCAAATCCGTGCATATCTGATTTAACACATGCAGATATTCACCACAGGTCGAAGACCACTTGGAAAAAGCCATTTGGAAAAGTATCACTTTGCTTTCTCCATGCTGCCCAGAATTTTGTCTTTGCCTTTTTAATCAAAAACAGCTACTATGCACAAAACCACAATCTGGTATCTTCTCACAAGGGAAGCAACAAAACAGCAGTCAAGTGAGATATGAGGGAATAAGAGCAACAAACGTTAACTACTCTGGATCATTATGCCAAAACTCTCACTACCGCACTAGCAAACAATATCTTTAACAGGACTCCAAAGCCTTTGAGTCCTGTTTTCGCAGCTAGGCCTGCAAGGCTGCTGGGAAGTGGCCCATTTCTAAGTGACCTCACTCTAAACTGACACCGTAATGCCACAGTGATTTTGTGCATGCAACTCACAGCCTGTATCAGCACAGACATCCCGACTGTGTCTTTGTAGAGGAAAACACCTCTCTCTCATAAATGCCTTCAAGACATTTTGTCTGAAAGTGCTGATGGACTATGTTCCGAAAGGAATGGAAAGGCTCGAGAAAAAGAATGAATGAGCACTGAAGATAAAAACTGCATTTATATCCATTTATACCTACTTGATGTACTTTGAAACAATAATATTACAGAAATGGACAAGCCCCAGTTATGTATGAGCATCTGCACGTACACATCTAAAGCATTTGCCAACAAAAGTGCATTTCTCTCAATCCTGAAGCTTAGAAGTGGATTTGACCATCACAATGAAAGGGTGATGACACTGTCTGACCTCTGCCTGACTCGCTGCCCTCCTCCTGCATGCTGACTGGCAATGGCTGCTGAGGATGACTAAAAATAACCAGCTTGTCTCATACACTGCAATAAGGGCAAAGGGAGAAAAAGAAGTTGCATACTTGAGTTTCTTGCTGTTCATCCCCCTGTCATCTTCCTCTTGTATTTTTCCCCTTGAGAACAGAGTTTGTTACAGAAAGCGCAATTAGAACGGATTATGAGAGCCAGGAACTTATTAACAATTTCTTGGCAGTGCCAAACGGGTAATGAGCTTGGGGTTTTCAGGCAGAAGAGGGAATTGAGCAGAACCTACTCTATGGAGGACCATGTGTAAGGGGGACATCACACTGCCACCCAGAGTAGCCTTCACTTTTGTAAGTTGCACACTGCATGAATCCAAAAGAAAGGACATCATCACATACAGCACAAAAGATAAGCCCCAGATATGTTTCCTTTTTTTCATATTTTGAGGAGAGGAGGGAGGGATACAGGAGTTTTAGTTCTACATGATTTCTTTTTCGTTTGTTTTATCGTTTCTTTGGCCAAGGATATTATTAGTAGCTGTCACTATCTAAAAGATAAGATTTGTCATGCTCTGCCTCAATCTTATTGCATCTGACAAATCAACCCATCCTGGGGTCAGGTCACCCATGATGCTCCGTACCCTGGTATACAAGACATTTCCCTGAAACTCAGCTGTTAAATCCCAGGAGAGACCCTTGCAAATAAATCAGTATTGATTAAAGGACAAGAAAAAGAAATACATTTAAATTATTTTCTATTTGATCGATTAAAAAAAAAAACAGATTAGAGCAGATGCAGAGCATCTAATCTGAAACTCAAGCATCTTTACCTATATGTGATCAACACGCATGGGTTTTTCTCAAAGCTCCAAGTACTAATCACAGCACCAAGAGCTGTGTGTTTTTTTTTGTTGTTTTCCTAGGAGGATCTCAGCACCGAATCAATGACTCCTCAATGCAGTCACTTCTGCACTGCCTAATCATGAGCAATGTCAAAAGTTAAGGAGGCAGCAGGTGAGGAACGCAGCAATGATGCACATACGGTGGTAAGACAGTCAGCAACAGAAGGCAAAGTTAGGCAGAGCTACAGTGCGCATGCAGACTCCCAGGAGAAAAGAAATATGACTGCATGGTTTGTGTAGTGACTATTGGGAATAGATCAAGTTTACTGTTCTGTAAACCCAAAGAGTCCTTAAGGGATAAAACAGCTGATAACTGCCAGGCACATACAGCACCAGGCTCATAGAAGTTTTCACATTCTTTTTTTAATTGGAAACTCTCAGGGTATTTTGAGTATTTATTCAATCAAAGACTATTTATTGGAACAGGGAAAACAAACTTACATTCCTTCTTTGTTTAATATTCTTTATCAGTGGCACATGTCATGGAGACTCCATCTGCTTATGCACTCAGGGCAAATATTTCTCCTCCTCTTGTTACTCTTCTACTTTATCTCAAGCAGTGCTTAAGCTGTTGGACTGGAGCTTCAGAATTTCTGGCATCAGGGTAATTCTTCCTTTCCCAATTAATCCCAGGCAAATGAATGAAGTCACGAGGCACAAGTCAGCATAGCTCCTGGGCTACAGCTCATGAAGAGTCCAGATCATATTGCAAAGATTCTTTAAAAACTGGCAACACGGCTAACCCAAGCGCTGCCAACAACTGCCCTATTCCACACCACTTGAATAGACAAAAGCCCAAGTTATTCTTAACCAGCAAATTAATAGTGAAAAGAATGAATCAGCACAAGCAGTTGTTATGAGGGCTTTCTCATCTAGAAATAAAAACATGTCAGCAAACTTACACATTAAGAAAGAAAACAGAGGATGCACAAAACATTTTCACAGTTCACACAGTTGCTAGTTCAATCTGCTTCTTCTGACAGTGGCCACTCACACATGTACAAGCCATAAGAAACAGGACTGTTAATGTCAGGATCCTTTCCCTGGTGCTGCCTCCCAGCTCCTGCAGCATGGAGTGAGGAATTTTCCACAATGGATGTTGGATCTGGATCTTCAAGTTTAATAAGCACTGATGGGCCCATACTCCATGGGGTTTGTCCAACTCTTTTTCAAAACCACTAATATTTGGCCTCCGTAGGTCTCCTCTCAGTACATACTTACAGCGAGGTACATACGACAACACAAATAACAGGCAATTACTTCACCAGAACTTTATAATAGTGTCCCCTGTCACACCCTGATTTGACTAATCAGAGCCTAGAGATTAAGGAGCAAAGCTGAAAGGACGTGCTCTTTCATTTTGAATTTGAGGCCCTGCAAATGACCCGTTCAGAAAAAAAGAAGCTGTGAATTTGAGTGTTTATAATAAGGCACTCTGCATTTATGCAACAGTCTCCTGGTCATGCTCCATTATCCTGCCTGGCCTTTTTTTGACCTCCCTACTGTCCATTGTCTGACTTTTATTCACAGCAGAGCTAATGCCTGAACATTGCTATGGATATGCCAGATCCTAAGTTGCAAACCAAGTCATTGTTCCAGGTTCATTAACAGGACACAAGACTGGCCAAATCTTTTTTGGAGGGCTGGCAGGTATATCTGACCATTACAACAGCCAAAATACCAGCTGAAGATTATCCTTAGTGAAATAAGGATGTCAGAGCAAAATATATTTATCCTGCACTGTTGTTCTTTGCTAAACTGTCTGCTTATGAGGAGTATGTGCTTGGAAACAAAATAATTTTATGAGTAACTGTTGGATTATAAACCATATTTCTGCAAAGTAATTTAGTTTCTTTTCACAAATAAAGCTGTGTGAACAGCTGTGTGAATGCACAGAACCAAACATTCCTTTAACAGGCATCGATATTTAACTCTAAAAAATAAGCCCTGCACAAAACCTCCATACAAACTTGGTCAAAGTCAGCAAAAAAGTTTTGTCATCAAACACTATTGAGAAAGATCTCCAGTTTTATACCTTTCACACTGCCTTGCACAGCACAGGCACTCCAGTGGGCTCCACTACCATCTTCTCCCATTGAAGCCTGTGGCTACAGCTATCTTGCAGACCTACATTTACTGCCCACAAGAGAACATTACTGCAGACCTCTTTCTTTTAGAGGGATTACATCTTGGTTCACATCAGTCTGAACTGAGCTGATGTAGAGACTCACCCAGAGACTGGGACTGGTATGAATGAACAGCAATGTGTGTAAGTATCAGAAAGGAGAAGCAGAAGAACTAAAGAAATAGTCTGCACTGACAGTGAAGGACAGGATTCGCAGTCAAACCTGGGAACATGTCATTTCTGTCAAGCCCAGAAGACCTGTGCTCTATGCAGGCAATGCATAGACAATGCAGGCAGCTTCAGCCCAGCAGGAGAAGAAGCCGCTGAGGGAACATACAGAGGGATGGCAACAATGCCACAGCACATCAGATGGGCCATTCCCTTTTCTGTTGATTCATGGAGAAAATACACTGCATCAATGGACCACATTTGAAGCAATTGTTGACTTTCAGAAGGCACAAAGGTCTATCCATAAACTAGTTGGGTTGGCTGTCACCAGTTAAGAACCAAGAGACATGAGGACAAAACAAAACCTGCCCTTCCAATTCTCTGATCCATTACTTTACATGCCCACGATGTGAGGCTGATCTCACATCTTCCCTAAAGCAGGGACAACCCTGGAAAAGTCTCTCCTTGCTGGAAGGTCTCAGACTTTAGGCAAATGGAAAGGCTCCTGTGCCCATCTGCATTGGGTTTCAGGGCTAACCTCAGGGCTCATGGAGCAAGGCATAACGCTGGCAAAGGTACTGACCTGGATTTTATTCCGTGCCTGCTGATGACGTTCACTCACAAACATACGCTGCAGCTTGTCTAGAGGACAGGAATTTAGAGCAGGCACCGGCTCAATCCCAGTCCTGTTCAGCCTTGAAAGGCCATGGAGCTCTCTCACGTCCAGGCAGGCTGCATACAAGCAAGTGCCATTTATAGGAAAAGTTTTAACACCAGACTACTTACAGAAGCTGTTATGTTTTTGAAGAGGTCCAGACAAGACACAAGTGTCCACTGGAGTTTGATTTTAAGCATGTCCACAACATTTAATAACATTTTCAGTGTTACATAACACTCTGCTACTACATAATAATTAGGAATTTATATTAAGACTGATGTGAAAGTGTTTCCTGAAGCAGAAGGAAACAACACAATTTTAGCAAATTTTTCAACCTCGTTTAAAACAGAAAAAGATTAGCATTGTTAGAAAAGACAGGAGGAAAAAATATGAGGGGCTAGGAACCAGCAAATTAGGAGATCTCCCTTCAGCAGGCTTTTCTAAGAACAGAAGAGAGAAAAGGAAGACACCTCCCAGTGGGCACAGGAATGCATTTATATTCTAACCTCAATTTAGAGCTGGTTTTACATTGAAGTCAAAGAAAACTTCCAAACAAAGGAATGTAAATACAGTCAGTCAGAGTGACTATGCTAATAGCACCCTAAATTATGATGAGAAAGCTCTCTTAACACACACACAAACACAGTTCTGCTGTATCCCTGCTGCTCCTCAGCTGCACCTCCTTTCTCAGCCAGCTGGGATCTCTAGAGTAATCTCCATGGGCTGCCCTGGCATCACAATAATATAGCTTCTTTTTTCTTCTCAAAAAGCAGTATCTGCTTTTTCAAAGGCACATTAAGATGGAGAAACTTTAGTGAGAGCCTGAACGCTTTACCACGTTTCCTTTCTTTCTGTCCCTCCATAAATGAACCCCTTCCTGCAAGCAGGTGCACCACGGTAGTAGGAAGACAAATACATTTATAACGCACCCTTGATTTCAGCAGTTCAAAGGCCAAAATAAACTCCTCTCTGTCAGCAGACAGAGGAGGATGGCTCATTGAAGTGACCACACAGGACATCAGGGAGTAAGGAGAGATTAAAGAAGGACCATTCGCCTTGAAACCACCACTCCAATCACTGTTGCAGTAACTCGAACCACTGCACTGTCAAATCGCATTCCCAGGGTACCTATCTGGAATGCTAGGCATCTAAGAGCAGGAGGAGGCCAACGCCATTGAAGACAGAGTGTGGCTCTCCACTCATGAGAGCTACATGATGATGGCCCAACTGCTTCTCTCAGCACTCACTCACTCTGTGGCAGCAATCACCCTCCCAGACTCATCCATCGCATTCAGTTCTTCCTTCATCACAAAGTTGGAGGAAATTATTTCACTTAGGAATGTGGACTTACCTCACCTCAAGGACTCGGCAGTTAAGCCACTAGTGGTGGGCATGGGGTCTGGACCCAAGGTCTTGCCCTGCCTGAAGGATGAGACAGGAAGCCTCTGCAGAGGGCTGTCACCTCGCAGAGAAGCTCGGGGTTCAAGTCTCTGTTCCAATTAATATTTAAGTACTTCTTATTAAACATTAATTGAAATAGGGACTAGAACTAGTTCCCTATTCCCAGCAGAGTGCCTTAGCCCTTAGGCTACAGAGCCTTTCTTATGGGCTTGCTTGCTCTCGCCTCTCCCTGACCCCCAAAGCACCCAATGATCCCTCACCAAAGCAGAACTGCTCCAGCTGAAGGAATGAAGGAGCCTCACCCCAAAACAGCCTCCTGGACGACTCTCAGGGCACTTGCTTCAGAGGAAGAAGGGGATAAGAATTCCCTCGGAAGACAAGGCCCAAGTCCCTTGCCATGACCTCAGAACCAGAGGGAAGTCACTAGCATCCCCTCCTCCTCCAGCGTGTTTGCTCAGAAAACACTCACAGGCAAGTTCAGCCGGGGAAATACCCCCAGGGAGATCAGCTGGGGAAACAGCTCCTTGGAGCATCCCAGTGGCACTGACACCAGTGCTCCATGTCCACTAACAGGGTACCAGCAGACCACAGTCCAAGCAAGAGGTGTTTCTGGGCATGCCTAGGAACGGACCACTGGATGGGAGAAAAGCCTCACAGGTGAAAACTTACTGACTGTGGCAACATTCAGAAATAGACAGAGAGTGAATCTTTTAAGCATCATAGTTCTGGACCTAACTACATGCTACATTGGTTAGGAAGCTCTTAAGTACTCAAAGGTCTAACCCCCAGCATAACCAAACAAGAACCTGAAACTGACGCAGGTATTTCCTAGGGGTGTGTTTGCATTTAAAGAATTTTAGGTTTTATTTTGCATTGTCACAAATGAGAGTTAACTCTCTTTACTTTTCAAACTGAAAAGGTACCATTTCTAAATAGGATATAGGCTAGTTAAGACTTTTTAAAAGGTATTTTTGAAATATAACAATGTTTGAAATATATTTAAAAAAATTAAAAAATGGACAAAATTTCACTCAAATGCAATGCTAGTATTTTTTTCCTCGCCCTTCTGATATATTTTCAGAATGGAGGCATGGCCACTTAGCATAAAGCTGTTTCTCAAACGGCCATAATTAGTAGTTAAAGCTTTTTTGCTAGCTCCTTATCAAGCTAAACTGCTCAGGCTTTGCAGTCACACATATTCTCCATAGAAAAGAGTCCAAACTATCGCTGTCACATTTTCCCTGATCAGCATGAAGTACAAGATCTTCATACTACTGAAGAGAATAAAAGTTTGAATTTCAAGGGTGTGTGGGGGAGAGGGTTGCATGACTTATTCCCCAATCTTCCTTCATCTGGTTTCAGTACATATTCCCTCAATTATTTGTTCTTTGTCCCCCAAGCACTTTTTTCCTTACTTGCATCTCTTCTTTTGCCTTCCTTTCCTCTGCCCGCAAAAGCCCAGGTGTGCAGTGTGGCTACGGCTCCTTAACATTAGCATCACATCAACCTCACTACTCATCTGCCGATTTCTTTCTGCAAGTCCAGCAGCTGCTGCAGTGACATGGAGTTGCACAGACTATGTGTTTTAACCCTTTGCTTCCCAACATTGAGAGTTTATTCATCTTCCTTTTCACTAGTTTTGTTTCATATATGCAAGAGAGCTGGGAATAAGGGGTTGGCCAAACCTGCCAGCTTCTTCGGCTGCCACAGCATTCATTTACCTGCCCTGCACCAACCTCTAATCCCAGTCTGGGAACACCTACAAAACTCAAACCATACTGACATATTTCAGCTCCACTTTCTACAATAGCTTCCTTTTTTTTCAGGCTTTTTTCTCTTTAGGTGCCACATGTTTTGAGGCAGATGCACAGATCCAAGACATTTAGCTTCCTTTTGAAGATGATCCCATCACAAGATCTTTTTGCTCCAACTTCTGACCTGTTTTATTTTGCTTCTATAACCAAAGCCCTCAGTAGGTTATCCACTTCTCAGGGCAGTGACTTCATCCCCTTATCTTTCTATAAATTGTGGTTATGGTTACCATACAAAAAGATATTGCAATGGACAAATGAAAGAACCACTCAGTTCCGCATTATAAATAAATACAATGTTTTAAATAGGAGCACAACATAATCACTGGAGAATTAGAAAAGAAATTATTACATATTTTAAAATATGCATTTCAAGGAGTTTCTCTCTTTAATACCAATAATAAAAGTAGAGAGTCCATAAGCACTTACAAAAAATTAAATGAGCTGATAACCATAATGGTCTCTTCAGATACAAAGGCCAGCTACCTGCCATAAGCTCTCTGATCGTAAAATATAATAATCTAACCTCTGACTACTAAAAATGACCTCTTTGGCCTCTTATCAAATCACTACAATTTCTGGTTCATATTACAGCAGTTTCAAAAATAATGTTCCATGCCCCATGACAGGCATCTTGGTGGGTACCTACCCCCTTTTCAAAATATGTATTTTATCTAGTTAAAGGGTAATTAATAATATTCCTATTAAAAGCTCCAGGGCATCTTATAGCATAATAAATAATACTGCTGGTGCTTCAATCATTTGAATATGAAACTAGAAAATCACCCACTTACAGAGATTCCTGGTCTATTCTTCACCACCAGGGCCACGAAAATGCTCAACATACTTCAAAAGTATTTATTTTCCTGCTGACAAGCATTGCAATCAGTTTGTTTGCTTTCCCAAATTCAGATGCATAATCTCTAGAGACCTGAGCCTGAACATTCTCTTTCATAACAAGAGAGAGACAGGTCAAGCTGCTCTGCAGACCTCAGCTTCGATAACATGGCACATGCTTGCAAAAAAGGCATCAATTTTTAAACTCCAGGGCTACTGAATTCCTAGGGTTCATAGAAATCATCAGTATGCAGTCAGGAGTATTCTGATGGTTCACAAAATGCTCACATGCATTCATATGACTACTGGTTTCTGTGCAAATCCAGACAGCAGAATGTATTCAGAAGTGAACTCTCAGGACAGAGTAAAGAACAGAGCAGCACTGACTGTTATTTAGGGATGCGGCACCTATCACACGGGCAACGTTTAAAACCTCACAGACTGCCTTCATTATCACAGTAAAAATGCTATTTCCAGATTCACAGTTTAAATGTCTTTTAAATCAAGTGTGAAGGTGAAAGGAGTGATTCGCTTTGGGTTTAATTAGATGTTTTAGTAAGTGTGTTCCAAAAACAACTATAAAATATCCTCTGTCTGGAGAGGGGCAGGGAGAGATAGGGGACAGTCAGTTAAAACCAGAATCTACCTGTACATCACTCAGTATGGCTGCCCACCTAAAGATCATCCTTTCTTCCAACTTCTTCTCTAACCATATTGACAAATATCATTGGTTAAAGTGCCTTTATCATTGGTTAAAGAGTTTCCCATTTCAGCAATTCACCTGTGGCAGCCTCTGATGACTGCCTTCAACCCCAGAAATACCACCTCAGTAGTTTAACATTTGGAGTAAGATTTGTCTGTCCTTTCCTATTATCAGGAGACAGAATGAAGCAAAGTCCGTTTACACAGTAGAAAGCATCTTATTTCTGCAGACACTCAGATATTACTGTCCTGGGATTGATATGGTTGGTCTGATGTTGAGCTGGGTACAAGGATGAGACTTGTTTATACAGAAGGTGAAATGGCTGCATAACTGAATGTAACAAGGTCCCTAAGAGCCTTGGGTAAGTGTCAATCATCCTATCTCTGTTATTATTTTCAAGTAATTAATCATAAGAGTGTCTGGTGTCAGCTCAGTAATGACTTGAATACCCTAATCCCATTTATGTTTAAATACATTGATCGTGGTTACATAACGTTCAACGTACTGGAGGACTTTATACTCAGGTTCCAACATCATCTTAGAAATAAAGATTTTTATTCAGGCAAATTCTTTTCTCATACTTTAATTAACTGGTAGGGCTTGTTTCTGTTTAGCATCAAAACGGGAAATAACTGCAGCTGGCCTCCTGCTAAGGGCTACTATTATCTCCAAAGAAGTGAGGACAATCAATATTCTAGGGAGGACGGGTATTGAAATTGCCTCCTGACCAACCTACAGATCAATAACCATGACAGAAAACAGAAGGGAGATTTGTATTTGAAGGAATCCCAAGGAGGCCCCTGAGGAAACAATTGAGTACAAAGATAAAACGTGTATCCTCTAACTCACTTCTTTTGTGACTGAAGTCCAGGTCATAGGGATATTTGCTCCTGGACAAGCTTTAACCACATGGTTAGGTAGGTGTTTCAGCAGCTTATTGATGACACAGCAGAGACTAAGAGAAGTTTTTAGAATATGATTTTAGGATAAGTGGATTCAAACTTATTTTTACTTCTGTTAACCATCTCATAAGTATTTATAACCACATAGTTTAGACTTGGATCATGTAAATAATGTATATTTACTTTTTATTCAAACCTGACTTGCATTAAGGTCAAGTTCAGTGCAACTGCTACACAAAAATGCCCCATCCTTTTGTTTACAGCAATCATTAAACCCAAAGTAAAGGAGCATGTCCATGGAGCTTGGTGATCTGAAAGATTTCCCAGGCATTTCTGTACATTAAGAGGACGCCATTCCACTCAGCTACAGGAAAAAAAATAGTAATGTTTAGTAATTTGTTAAGTTTACGTGAGCCTTTTGGAATCATCTAGGTCAGCTCTTTGCCAGCAGCTGGACAGTGGGGAGTCCAAGAATGCCTGGGAATGAAGCGTGAATGGAAATACGTGTATATATAACTATTTGAAGAAAGATAAGAAGGATAAAAGAACAGCGTGCATTGATGGCTCCTCGATGAGCAGGCCATCAAGATCATAGTACACTGATGCGCAACTTCTTCTCAGGTAGGCTGTTTTTCCAACCTGACTGTCTGAGACTAAAGAACAAAGATTAAATCAGCAGTGTCACATAATGACTCAAAGAACTGGGACAAGATCAAGAGGTAAAAGATCTCAATACTCATCAGCACTTAAAAGTATATCTAAAATGAGGACATGGTCGCCCAGGAACCCAGGACACGTGATGAGGACTCGATGCTCAACATCCCTTATTCTCCATGTCATCACAATTAATGCATACAGATTGGCTGGACACACACAAACACATCTTAGCGCTGATATAAGAGCTGGGGCCAATCTGCTAGTAAGGCTGAATGAAATAAAATCACCTTTCTTTCTTGCATGTTCTCCCATTGAGCGCTGCTACGTAAGTCATACAACTGAATCACCAATTAAAAAAAAGATTAAATTAGTAAAAATAGTTTTCCTCCCCTAACTGGTATATGGATGCAGTAATAAGCAAAGTTCTGCCTGAACTTCAAAATTTATGAGAACAGCAACAAATTATTAAAACTTCCTAATATTTTAATTGAAAATAATAAACAACTATTGTCAGTCACATTCAGCTTCTTCAATATTGTATATTTACTAAACATGATCATGCCTTCAAATTATATTCCAGAGCCAATCCAAAATACCTGAGAAATGTTGTGAAATGAGAAGGATTTGTATGATTAAGAAGCACATAAAAAAAAAAGGAAAAGAAAAGTTATTTCCATAAAATGCACCTACCTGTAGGAACTGTACAATAAAACACAAAGCCCAACAGTACTCTGAAACTTATTAACTTCCTGAAGTGGGCTTTAAAGTACTTGAAAATTGTTTGGGTTTTGGGTGGAGGTGTTTTTTTTTTTGTTGTTTTTTTTTTTTTTTTTTTTTTTTTTTTTGGTTTTTTTTCGTTGTTAAT